>BLBF01000042.1:187149-217985 GCA_015471245.1 Laticauda colubrina
GATAGATAGATAGATAGATAGATAGATAGATAGATAGATAGATAGATAGATAGATAGATAGATAGATATATTTCTGTATGTATTTGACTTAACAATTTTTAATATAAATTAAAGTATGTTCCTTAGTATACTGATTTATTTTGTTTTACACTGACAATTTTACAGAAATATTCACTTTTGTGTCATAACAAAATCTACAGAGCTCACATATATACATCTGTTTCCATAAATATTCCCCAAATATTGCAAAATGTGGCCTTATGGTCAATAAAATTTATCAAGGGAGAATATACCAGTATCAAACTGTGTGCAATCTTATAGTTTTTGTACATATTTTGGTATTTTATGATCAATGGGCAAAGGCCATGATAGAGAATTTATCCATACAAAAATAAAGATGCCCTCAAGCTTAGCTAGCATCCAAATAACTAAATGAACTTATCTACCTAGCTTTGTTTGATAGTATTATGGTAATGTTTTTTTCATTGACTTCTTCTGGATGCCTTTTGACCTCCCAGCCTAGACTACAGCCTGACCTTCTTCAACTTCCAAGCCAGAGAAGTTTGGCCAGGTGTTTCCACCTGCTGAAGATTTCCAACATAGGCTTTTTTACAATACATAATCCCCATGTTGTATATTTTTTTGTGTCTGTACGTACAACTTTCAGAAGACTTGTTATTGATAAATGCATTTCAAGGCAAATGTTTGATTAGAGAAAAATGGATACTGATGAAGTCCATTTCATACTGTACATGGTATATACTGGTATATCATGGGTAATTTCAGTTTGTGGAATTTTACAAATCAGTTTCCATGGAAATCTGAGACAAATTTCTTTTACACCCTTAATTGCTTATGCCCCCAGACACTAAACTAATTCCTGAAACACATATCATTATAGCCATAAAATGGGAAGGAAGGAAGGAATGTAGGGAGGGAGGGTTTTTCATTATTATTTTAGTGACTGTCTATTAGGCAGAAACATAGATGCTACATTTGGCAAGAATAAAATGAAGTCCTAATGACCTTTCAAGTTCATGCTGAAATTACATTTCTGGCCCTGTTAAATCCCATTGTGTGCTATGAAGGCTATATAATGCAATATCTATCAGAAGCAAGCAAACAGTGAAGCTTCCTGGCATTTGAAATCAATAGGGTCTGCATAAGATGACTTGGAGTGATTTAGGATCAAACATACATCTTCTTTTTGTAAATTAGGATCTACTCGGGAGGGCATTAATTCATTAAAGGGCTTCTTCAATGATGCCATCAACTTGTATGATCTTAGAAGCATCAAGGAATCAAAGGCAGAACAACTGAAGGCAGGGAAGGATGGAGTGGTTGATTATTCATTTCTTGGAAAGACAAGATTCACTGTAAACATTACTCAGGAGATTTAAAAATATATATTCAGTGGGTTTTCAATGTACTTTATAAGGACTTTCTAACATTCCTTAGAGCTCAAATTATCCAATATCACATTGCATAAGAAAATTGTTTTGAAAAATGATACCTCCGCCTCCATAACTTTAGTTGAAAGTGGTATATTTTAATAAATAAAGCAAGATTGGAAGATGTAGCAAGACTAGACCATAGAATTGCCAAGAACGGGACTCAACTGAATGGACAACATCATCATCATCATCAAAACAAGGAAATAATCTGTTAAATGAGCTCTTTTGTTGATTTATTTATTATTTACTTCTCCGCATAATCACCATTATTTTCTATGTACTTCTGCCAACAGTAAATAATTCTATTTACTTCTGTCAATCTTTTTAAGGCTTCTATGAAAGAACTCCACACTTTGTCTCTTCAATTACTGTAAGTCCTGACAATCCCTTCCACTTCTTAACTTTACTCAAATGGAGGCCCATGAAGGTATTTTTTTCAATTCCGAGAAGAAATGAAAGTCATCTGGTATCAAGCTTGGATTGTATGGCAGACGATATAAGAGAGTGAGATGCAACTTCACAATTGCCTTTTGGGTAGCTCATGAGGTATGAGGTTAGCTCAGTATAGCAAAATGTCCTTCTTGTACTTCCAAACTCAGCTTAACTGTTGTTTCAAAGTTGTGAGTATTGCAATGGAATGTTCTAAGTTGACGGTGGTGCCAGGTTGAAGAACATTCATGTGAATTCTTGCCATCTACATAAAAAGAGAGAGAAAACAGCTCTAAGTTTTCTGCCGAAGCCCAGACTTCAATTTATTTCCTCTCCAGTTGAAAGTTTGTGATGCTGATTCACAGACGGGTGATGACCCCTTGTTTCATCAGCTGTCAGACTGTTGTGAAGAATTTCCTCACTTCACTCTCATTGTGGCAATTGCTGGCAAATTTCCACTCTTAAAATTTTTATCTCTGCCATGAGCATGTAAGGAATCCATCCAGTGGTGGGCTGCAAATTTAACAACCGCTCCTCTGGCTGGGTAGGCATGGCCAATTAGTCATGTGACTGGGTGGGGTTACATCACTCATCACACCTAGCCCTGCCTCCCAGCCACTTGCCTCAAAGGAAGAGGTAGAATTCAGCTGGTTGGGGCTAATTCACCAATAGCTGGTCCCGCCCTGTCCATTTTTCAGCCTGTTTTGGGGGTGCTTTTTGGGTGGTTTTCAGGTCATTTTTAGGCCATTTTTCAGGGCATTTTGGGGGAATTTTCAGGGTGCTTTGCAGGCCATTTTAAGGCTGTTTTGGTCCAGAAAAATGGCCCAAAATTGCCTGAAAATAGCCCCAAAATGGCCTGAAAACCACCCAACAACAGGCCATTTTGGGCCATTTTGGGTGCATTTTCAGGCTGTTTTGGGGCTGTTGTTGGCCCCCAAAACAGCCCCAAAACGGCCCCAAAAACAGGCCAAAAATGGGCAGGAATGGGGCCAGCCAACGGTGGGATTTACCAATTTGCCAAACTGTGCCTGATCTTAACTACCAGTTCAACACAACTGGGGTGAATCAGCAGTAGCCCACCTCTGAATCCATATTGTACAAGCCTTCTGTTATTGAACAACATCAATATTATAACTGTATTGTTCCTGTATAATGCCAAACTTGACAACAATTTTCCTTTGAATTATTTGCTGATTGTCCTCAATCAGTTTATCAAACTTGATCATATGAAACACAATTACTCTTCTGGGTTTATCATCTTTACTATTTTTTGACCCAGTGATACACAATACTCATGTCAACATAGTCATAATCCTGCATTTGGTGGAGGACTTTCAATTGTACAAAGTCCTTCAGGGACCCAAAATTCAATCATGGCATGCATTCATCAACAAGTATTCATTGCAGGCTACCATGTCATGAACAAACTTTTCCTCACAGCAACTTCCTGCCAATTGATATGAAAGAATGGATGCCAAAGACAACAAAAGAACTTCTAGTGCATGAGAACTGTCATTTCTTAATAACTTACAACAGAAGTTGGCATGATCTCTTATTCAATGCTCACCATTTTTGCAGCTATAAGTTCTACTGAACAAATTATGGTAGAACCAAGCAAGCTGACTGCATGCAACAGGCCAATTTAGATGAGATGCAACAAGAAATAACAAACAGAAATTATTTTCAATTTTATTTCCTCTGCAAACTTTCTATTGCAGAGAAAGTTTGATGACAATCTTTCAACATAAAAATATATTCAGATATTCAACAAGTATGCTACATGTTTATAAACCTGCTTAAATGTTTTAAAAGTATATGGTAACTGATACACTGTTATGTTTTCTATCTGAAATTTTGCATGTTGGTTGTTTTCTAGTTGTGAGCAAGACAGCTTTGATTTAGTGCAAAAATGTCATTTGTGACATGATATGTTTCACTGAGGCAAAGAGGCAACATGATGGTCTTGACAAGGCATTTCATCCCTCCCTGAAGCTCCAACTGTACTTTTGCAAATAGCAATAAAGGCTGTACAGGAAGTTTCAGACCAGTGCACAAGGAAGCAATGGAGCTGGGGCCCTTGTCCTTCCTCACCCTGCTTCATGAAGCAATTTGGATGTTGTACTTTCAGAGTTAACCAGTTCAGTTGCTTTGTGAGAATCAGCTGCTAAATGTCTGCATGCATTAGAGTAAGTCTACAAAACACTTAGGTTTGTTTTTCTTGCTTGTCTAAGCAGAGCAGGGAGGAAAGACAAAGGACTGGGCTTTGCAAGTAAAGGCAAAATTATAGACTGAACAGGATTGTACTCCAACTTTCTGGTCAGCCAGTTTATCCAGGCAGAGCCAGAAAATTGTGAAGTTTTGATTTCATGGCTATAACTTAACTGAAAATAGTAAGACTTAAGCAGCTAATAAAGAATTTATGTTCTATTAATACCTGTTTAATGTAATTTGATATGCATAACTATTTATTTATTAAAATATTTATATGTTACTTCAAGCATGTAATTCTAAATGGTTTACAGGATAAGATACATATAATATTGAAATAGATTAAAATCATTAGAAATAGTACATATAACAACAAGGGTAGAAAATTTCTACCAAATATTCATGTGTATTCTGTCCGTTTATCTATTTATTGTTATTTTTATATGTCTTACATTTCAAAACCACTGCATTCTTCCAAGGATTTTTAGCAAATTTATTTAAAGCAGATTCCTAAATTTGTTGTATCAGAGAGGTTAATCCTATTTGAAAATGTAGGGGATCGTGGTACTGCAGGATTTAAGAATCTCAGTTGTAATGACATTGTTGTGGCTTGCTGTGTTGTTAAAATAATGCGGCTTTTTAATGGATACATGCTGCCAGGGTTGGGAAACACTATTGTATCTCAGTCTCTGCGTTTTACTGGCTACTTTGCAGACAAAAATGTCCTAATATTACACTTTCCCTGCTTTTCCTCAAGAACATCTGCTACCTGTCTTTATTAATGCAGCAGTTATGACACTTCCTTATGGGCAGAAAATCCTTTAAAAAAACACTGTTCTTTTTCCTGAGTTCCTGCTTTTCCTAGGCTGTTTTTATTGTTTAAATCTACAAGTACGATATTCCAACCTTTTTTCCAATCCAAATTCTGTTCCTGGGCTGTTATAATAAAAACCAGTTGTATTTCGCCTTTAGAAAAGACCTTTTTATGAGAATACCATCCTAACATTCTTCCAGTATTTGAAAGGATGTAACAAAATAAGTTCAAGATCTGACTAACTCCTGGTGAGGGCACAGAACAACGTACAATGTTTGAATTCTATGAAGTCAGATTCTAGCTGAATGTTAGGAAGAATCATTTACCAATGGAACCAGGAGTGGGATTCTACCAGTTCAAACCTATTCGCTTGAACTGGTTGTTAACATTCTAAGAAGTTCAGAGAACCCGTTGTTAGAAGAAATTACTGGCCTAATCCTTTTATATTCAGTTGTGTAGAAAGTAATGAACTGAGTTCATTACTGTTTATTGTACTTTTCTGGAAAAGTTCATAAACTTCAGTTATATATTGGAAAATTACATAAAAATCAACTGATATTTGGGGAAGTTACACAGTTTAGCATATTTCAATATAGCCTATGTGAAAAGAATTATATAGAATATATATAATTAAGGAATCACATGGAGAAACTATTAGGGATAATCATGTAGGAACCCTCCCCCTTACCTAGATTAAAATATTTTTTATTCTGAATTGTAAAAAGAGGCAGGATAAAATATTGGCCCTAAAGGAGAGGAGGAATTTCTTTTAACAAAGGTGAAAAGCAACCCCAGTCTTCCTGCCATAGGAAAACATCCTCAAACAAAAGATTGAAGAGGCTAGTCTTTAGGAATAGATATTTTGCATCCATTCAGAAAGACTGGGCCAATCTATTCATAAGGATAGAGCAGCCAGAAACCCTAAATAAACAACCCAATAGGCAAGGAGTCTAAACTGACAAGATTAGCTCAGACAAACAAATCACCTAGCATTTATATTTAACTTCTTGCCTGTAGAGCCAGTCATGATCCACATATGACCCCATTGGAATCTGGCAACAGCCATTAAAATATTAAAGGATATATTCTTACAGAGGAACAGGCATCTCAATCACAAAGTCTCAAAGAATGTATAAAAACCCACCTACTCTCAACCTCATTTTGTCAGCCACCCAAGAAACATGCTGCTGTCACTAATTTCTGGCTACCAAATAAACAAAGACTTCCTTTACTGCAGCCTGCCAGCATTTTATTTCCAGCGACTTTTTTCCTGCTTGGAACCGAATCAGATTTTTCTTCCAACAATCACATAAGGATATGGGAATTGTTGAAAATACACACTTGCAATTATGTGGCAGGGACTGTGGATTCTGTAAATGTTTCTGAAAATAGGATTTCTGAGAAATTAGAATGAATGGCTCATCAATTAGTGCACCAATGATACTTTTTTTGATCCATATATCCCTATTTCAGACTGATTCGTGATTCTTGAGGTTTAGACCTCAGTGTCCATTGGTTTTCTTCAGCCTTAATCCTCCATTTCTGCTGACAAAGTAGGAATCCAACAAACTAGCACAGTGCAGGGAAAGAAAATCTGCAAACTGTTGCTATTGTTAGCAATTATGCATATTGCATCCTTTAATGCATGTAGCAATTTACAAAATTTAAATCAAACAGCCCCCTGCTGGAACTGTACCTCCTGAAATTCAAAAAAAGGAAAAACATCAGGAATTAAAAGAGAAAATAATAAAACAGGAATACTAGACAATGCAAATGTGTGCGGGGGCAGCGGGAAGGAAAGAACTTCCTAATGTCTATGATCATCCCAAATTAAAACCTGGGGCACCATCTAGGAAACAAATAATCCAGTGTGCTGCTGTGCCAAGAAAGACATAAGAGCTTTCTGCATCAGGTTTGGGGCTTTAGTTTAACAGTATTTAGCAACACACAGAGAAGTCCTTATGGTCAGGTTGGGGAGATTCCTAATAGGATTGCAGGATGTTGAACAATGCAGAGATAAAGTTAAATCACTGTAGTACCATATTAAGGGCCTGTCACATTGGCCGACGGATGCAAAACGTATGTAAAAAGGACACAGCAGACGAGAAAATGTTTCATCCATTGTTATCCGCTCTCAAAACTGACCCGAATTTGCATAAGCAGAGCGGACAACAATGGAAAGGAACGGATGGGGGGGGGAACGTAGCCAGGATGGAAAGCAGATGCTCCACGGAAGCCTTGCGGATGGAAGCGGATGGAAATGGATGGCACATCCACAGGGCTTCCGGGGGAGCACAGCGAAGTGGACGCACAGCGGAAAGAATGGATGCAGAGCGGATGCCGAGCGGATGAAGCGGGTGCAGAGCGGAAGCCTAGTACATGCCTAGCGGATGCCTAGCGGATGCAGAGCGTTCACTGCGCATGCGGGGAGGATGCATTGCATCAGCCCCATGGATATAAAGGGAAGCAGCTCGCAAGCAGGTCACCATTCAGAGGAAAGACCTGCTGCCAGACACAGCTCCAGCCAGCCAGCCAGCCAAAAACCATGGGGAAGAAGAGAAAGCCTCTGCCATCTGCTGCCAGCCCTGGCAAGAGGGACAGGGCCACCATCCCATCCCCTGGCCCTGACTCTGCTTCTGCTGGGGCTTCTGCTGCTGGGGCTGACTCTTCTGGTGCTGGAGCTTCTGCTGGTGCTGCTCCTGGTGCTGGAGCTTCTGCTGGTGCTTACTCTTCTGGCACTACTCCTGGTGCTGGGGCTTCTGCTGGGGCTTACTCTGCTGGCGCTGCTCCTGGTGCTGGTGCTTCTTCTGGTGCTTGCTCTGCTGGTGCTGCTCCTGGTGCTGGTGCTTCTGCTGGTGCTTACTCTGCTGGTGCTGGTCCTGGTGCTGCTGGTGCTGCTGGTGCTGCTGGTGCTCCTGGTGCTCCTGGTGCTGCTGGTGCTGCTACTGTTTTTGTTGTTGCTGCTGCTGGTGGTGGTGGTGGTGTGGTGGAGCAGCCCCTACAACCTCGAAGCCCCTCTGATGAGGGCCCAGATGGCCCTGCCAGAGGGAGGAAGAGGCAGATGCGAGAACAAGAATGGGAGAGGAGGCAATACTCCATCAAAGAGGAACATGAGGAGGAGGTGCTGGAGTGGCTGAGGGAGAACAAGTATCTTTGGCGGAAGGGACACAGGTTCTATCGAGACACCAAAAGGAAGCAGGCTGCTTGGAGAGAGAAAGCGGAGAGCCTGGGCTACACTTCGGAGGTGCTCCTCGGCTGGTGGAAGAACATGCACACCTGGTACGGGAAGCTGCACCTCAAGAAATCTGGCCAGGCCACGGTCAAGCTGATGGACCAAGAAACCTACGTGATGGCCAAGTGCAGCTTCTTGGAGGGTGAGATCTGCCACCGAGGAGCAGCCCCTCTCACAACCCTCTCTCTCTGGCAGCCTGCAGAGAGCCAGTCCTCTTCTGGCCAAGAGTCAGCTCCTGTGTCCCCCCTGACAGCTGCACTCCCCATGGCGGAGCACGTGGAGGACCCCCTGATGCAATGGGAGCAAGGAGAGGGCCAGAGGCCAACCCACATCCACCCCCAGCTCCACCTCCACAGAAAGCAGGCAGAGAGCCAGACCAGAGGGGCAGAGCCACACTGTCCTGCTGGAGATCAGGGACACCATCAGAACAGCATAGATATCCTCTCTCAGCTGCTGCACACCAACGTCCCATCCTCCAACCGCAAGCCCTTCCTCACCTACGTCAACCAGACCCTCATGAACATGTCCGAATCATAGTACCAGGGGATCAAGGAAAGGATCACTGGTCTTCTTCACAACCCTCCAGACTCAGCTGAACCTGCTCCCACCCAGTCCAGGTCTGCTCCTCCCCCCCAGGTGATGTCACTGCCCTTCCAAGGCTTTCCACAGGCCCTCACCTACCAAGGCTATGGCTACCAGGAGCTCCAGCAGCACAGGCAGCCCTTCCTAGTCCAGGCACAGGTACATCGAACGCCACCGGTGCCACCAATGCCACTGATGCCACTGATGCCACCAATGGCACCGACACCACCAATGCCACAGATATCACAGATGCCACCCACGCCACAGATGCCACCCATGCCACAGATGTCACCCACACCTCACCTCGCTCACCTGCAGACCAGACATCCCCATTACACTGCTCCTTCCTCCACCCCACAGCCATGCCCGGCCTCAGAACATCTGTCATCGGTATTGGGGCTGACACCCCATGTCCTGGAGGAAGGGGCTCTCAACATCACAGGACTGAGCCAGCTGTCTGAGAGCTTCCTCCACACACCGTCTCCTGTTGTCCTCTCGGGGCCAGGCACCCCAATGGTACCTCAGACCAGCACTCCAGCAGCAGCCACCTCCACAGCAAATGGAACTTTCACCCCTGAGACTATGGGTACGCCTCAGAGTGACTGAGAAGAGTGCCAGAGACGGGGTGGCTACCTGTTGACTTTATCTTTGCTTGGGACACTTCGGTCATTTTTCTCTTACAGCTTGTTATTAATAAAGATTATCTTTGCTTCACACACTTGCTTCATTTATTTTATTAAATAAAGTCTTGGTGGAAACTTTTAGAAATGGTTTAAGCCTTTGCATGCTTGTGGGATGGGTAAGGATTGCAGTGGGATGGGCAGGGATACCTTTGGGATGGGTAATAGCTGTGGGATGGGCAGGGATACCTTTGGGATGGGTAATAGCTGTGGGATGGGCAGGGATACCTGTGGGGTGGGTAATAGCTGTGGGATGGGATAGGATACCTGTGGGATGGGTAAGGATAGCAGTGGGATAGATAAACCTCCAGTGCAAGCATAGTGGGACTTTAGGTTCCACCCTCCCAGGTGCCACACCTTTGGCCCTTTATTATCAATAACAATGTAATCATTGATCCACACATTTCAACATAAACACAACTCTTTATTAAATGCCCTGTTCATTGTAGGGCCACTCAACATACATGGCACAATCTTATCAGTGTGATGAGACAGGCTGAAGTAAGCATCCATAAAGCATCTACCATCCTGTCTTGCCACTCCACTGCTCCAGCTGGGGAGTTGCACCAGTGTCTCAGGAGGTTGCGCTGCTTCTTCCCTTCATGTGAAGCTCTGTTGGAGCCTTGCACATACACAGTATCTATCAGGTTTCGCCCTTGCCTTCATTTCCCAGGCTCCATGTGACCATTGCCTTGTTGGAGGTCCACGAGCCTGTTCTACAACACTGGGTAGCGGGTGTGCATGAGATTGTGCAGGATGCAGCAAGCTTCCACGATCCTCCTCACGGTCTGTGGGCGATGCTGCATGGTGGTGAGAAGTACCTGGAACCTGTTGGCCAGGATGCCAAAGGCGTTCTCCACCACCCGCCTTGCCCTGGACAGCCTGTAGTTGAAGATCCTCTCTTCACGGGTGAGGAGTCTGGAGGTGTAGGGCTTCATGTGGTAGGTTCTGAGGGAGAAGGCGTCATCCCCCACGATGAAGTAGAGCACATCTTGCGTGTCGTTGGGCAGGGGTTCTGGATCTGGGAAGCCCATGATGAGGTTGCGTTCCAGCCCATCCTTGAGGTCACTGGCGTTGTGTACCTGGGCATCTGAAGATGAGCCATTGCCTGAAGCATCGATGTACATGAACTTGTAGTCAGCATCGACCATGGGGAAGAGGATGATGCTGAAGAAGCCCTTGTAGTTGAAATAAGTGGACCCTGACTTGGGTGGAGCTTTGCAGGCCATGTGCTTGCCATCTATGGCTCCAACGGTGTGGGGGAAGTTCCACTTCTGATACCACTGCTCTGCAACTTTCCTCCAGCCTTCTTCAGTGGAGGGGCACTGGAGGAGCTCCTCCAGGTATTCTTCGATGATGGCCTGCACCACTTCTCTGACCACAATGCTGATGGTGTTGTGTGGCACCCTCCACCCTACTGCGTGCTCCTGTACGTGGTCCCTGAGGCCAGGTGGCGCAGAGTCAGTGCCACCTTGAGCCCAGGGTCCAGGCTGGGCCGGAAGTTGGTGCTCGGCTTGGTCAACCTGGGCCTCAGCCGCTCCACAACTTCATCAAACATGGCTGGCGGCATGCTCATGAAGTTCTGGAATGCACGAGGGTCTTCGTTCCTCAGCTCCACCATCAGCTTGTTATACAGTCCGTACTCTGCTCTTCTGGAGATCTATCTTCAGACCCAGACACTTCTTAGCCGCCTCATTTTCTTCGCATAGAACAGGTGAAAGAGCCTGTAGATGGCTTCGCACTGTTGTAGAACAATGGTGGCTACCAAAAGGAGATGATCTATGGTGGAGATAACTGGATGCTGTGGAAGAGTAAGAGCAAGACCAAGGCTGAAGAGGTCTGCACAGCAGGGCTGCCTGGACTGAAAGTGAGATCTAGGTTAGTTCCTCCCCCTTTTTATAAGAAATTTCGTTTTTTCGCTCGGTGTCCTTTTGCATCCTCTAGGCATCCTGCAGACATCCTAAATATCCGAGATACGTCCCCTCTGCGAACGTTTTTTCCCTTTTAATGCTTTGTATGCGAGCTGCATCCGCTTTCATTCATCCTTTCTCCGTCCGTGCTACTAATGCTGCGCGTCCGTTCCGCGTCCGTTTCGCTTCCTCCCTGTGTCCGTTTTCCGCTGGAGCAGATTTGAGTTGCGTGGATGCGCAGCGGATGCCTAGCGGATATAGCGGACGTGTAACAGATGACGATGGATAAAGAACTGATGTTGCCCGTATGCGTTGCGGATGCAGAACGGATGTGTTGGATACATTTTCCACTCAAAAAGTTTTGTGCAGCTCAAAACTTTTTGAGCGGATGAAATGTCAGTTGACCGATGCTGGACGGATAGAGAGGATGAAAAACGGACACAGTGAGTACAGGACAGAAGCATCGCATTAACCAATTGATGGCAAGTGTTTTACTCCGTTTTACATCCTCTTTCCATCTGTTGGTGCTGTGTGACAGGGGCTTTACCTTGTGAGTGAGGACAATTGGTGGGCATGTTTTAGTAAACAAAAGTGAATGTAGTAATGCTGCATGCTCCCATGCTGTTTTCTACAGCTGTCGTGCAATCCTGGAACAACAACAAAAAAAAGACATTTGATTTAAGGGGCTGCTGGTGGGTGCAGCCCATACCTATTCCAAAAACATCATCTTGCCTTTGAATCCAAAGAATTGCACAGCTCTCAGGCTGTGTCTCAAGGAGCTAACACTTGGCTCTTCCAGAATGAGGCAACAACACAGATAAGAGAGGGATGAGAAGCTGTCTTTTGACTCTAAAAGCTTTATTTTACAGTTCTGCCTAGCATTTTTGGGCCAAAAGAAGTATTGGAATTTGAAACCATGTTATGGGTGCTGTTTCATGGGTGTGGCTAGTAGGAACCCCATCCCTCACCTTTTTAATAGGATGCAAATCACTACTGATCTCTCTAGCCTTCTAGATGAAAAAGATGCTTTCTACCATCTCAGTTTTCTTTTAAAATTAGTCTACCTGCTCCGGAAAAAAAAAAGCAACAGGTTATTTTATTGTCTAAAATACCTCCACAGGGTCTGGAGAGTTTATTGTTTTGAAAATACAGTGTATGGTTGAAGTTAGTGCTTTGCTTTGCTTTTTTTTAAAAAAATCTCCAAAATATTGCCAGCAGAGGGAGAAAATGTTCCAAGGGACAGGTCTCTCTCTCTCACTCTTTCTCTGTCCCCCTCCCCCCTCTCCCTCCCCATCTCCCTCCCCCTCTTTTCTACATTATGTTTTCATATGGAATTTAATAGAAGAATAGAAGCTGCAGACCAAAATGTTCCATGAAAAATAGGAGACAGGAGTCTGGTAGTTGGTAGGGTGGGGAGTGGGAACTGTGTTTTAAAGAGGATCCAATGAATGCAAACACCACTACTCCACCCTTTTTGTACTTATATTGGGATGTCACATGCAAATACAAAAGGGGGAAAAAAGATGTGGCACAAATGTTTGTCTTCATTTGAATAACAGTGTTGGATGCTTCTTGGCAGACATATACATCTATTCCTTTGGCTCCCTTGTTTTGGCACACAATTAGTTACATAAGACTTTGACCATAAAATATGGGATTGAACTAAAAACCTCCAAGATCCCTTCCCACACTGTGACTCAGTGTGAAAGAAAAGTTTGAAGTAGATTTTCCTTCATTCAACTGCATGAGAACTAGAGGAAGAAATGCCAGAAGATTTTCACTACCCAGTATTGAAGAGGATATTACTTTGAACTCCTGAAGGAAGGACGAGGAATGCATCTCTTAATAGCTTAGTTCCATTTTCTCCCAGGCTAATGTGCAGATTAGAATAAAATCATCCTGCACATTTCACGCCAATTCAGATTTAGCAGAAAATATACCCAAATATGTGTAAAAAATAAGGTGTTAAAATACAGTTAAAATTTGTATTATTGTTGAAATGGTATTAAAATGTTTATTGAAGTAAATAAGTAAATTCAATTTTTAATTTTATTAATGATGATTTGGAGCAAAAATATATACAATTGGCAGAGAGAGAGAGAGAGGGAGTGGGAGAAGGAGAGAGAAAGTGAGAGAGAGGAGGGAGGGAGAAAGAGAGGGAGAGAGAGGGGGAGAGAGAGAGGGAGAGGGAGGGAGGGAGACAGACAGAGAGACAGACATACAGATAGACAGACTGTTGTGCCAATCTCTGCATCAGCCTGGCTGCCAGGATACAGGGGAAAGGGGAAAAAATGGAAAGCTGCTTGTCCTATTTTAGATGTTTGAAGTTGCAGAAAACTGGTCAGCTTTGGCTGAAGAAATGCATCTGTTTTTCACTGTTCTGACTTTCCATTAAGAATTTGAAGGAAGTAAGGATGAGAGCATCTGAAGCAAGTAGCCGTTAGCAAAAGTAATATCATTTTCCAATTGTCACATCTCTCCTTTGTCTTCAGCATTAAGACCACCCCACAAAAAAAAAGGCTTGTGGAAGAATTATGGTGAAGATATGTGGATTTGCAGGCAGGGGGGAACCTATGTTGCTGTCAGCCCCAGCCCCACCATTCCCTGGATACTTTCTCTGGAGGCTCAGTGGGGCCCATGAGAAGGACTCATTGGAGACTCATTGCTGAATAAGATCTGTCCAGTGTGCCATGATTGAGGGGCAGACAATGGAAGGAGGGGGGCTGAAGGGGTCACCCTGAAAGAACATCTGTTGAGGCATGAGCCATATGGAAATTTTAGCCTTCCCTGGGGAAGCACCATCTTACACCCTCTTCATTGTGTCCAGATAATATGGAGGTCTAAAGTAGGAGGCATGGGGGGGGGGGGGGAACAAGACACAGCTGCTGTCTCAAAGACCTTTGCAGATTTGCCACTGACAGGAATGCATGGAAGGAGGTCTCCCTTCCGCCCCACTTCCAGCAAACTCTGCCCTAATCAAGAAGTACTGAAAGCAGTGAAAAAGGTGGGCCATAATCCCACGAGACAGGCAGTTGGCCTTTGTGTTGTTCTAAAATGAGAAGATATAACACACACACCCCATCTCCATATGGAGTCTTGTCCTTTGATTGTGACGCCGTTCCTGCTGATTCTGAGGCAGGCTGGGAGCCAGGCATTTCTTATGTGAGCGAACGGGCCGTTTAGATGATTAGGATGTTGTGCACATTCAGCAAGATGAAAGCCATTCTCTCTGCAAAGCGAGTCAGCCTAGATATGTTGTGCAAGCATATTCTGGATTTTATGGCTAAAGCTAATGCAGTAATAGAATGGAACTAAATTTGTTTTGATTTCGGGACTGCATTGAAATATATACACACCCTCACTCATTCATACTGAAGATAATCTAGACTAATGCAACAAGCCAAAGCACATTTTGTGAAAGTTACATTATATGGGACACAGTAGGGTGTACTTCTGAATAAATATGCTTCGGATTACAATGCATATTATTTTATTAGGAATTAAATCCAACTAGCTTGGACCAGACCCCATTTCACTGCCTATTCAGACATTGTCTTCTGCTTTAAGGGCAGGTGAGAAAAACATTATTTTCCCATTTTAATGGAAAACAGATTTATATTCACGCTTTCCTGAGTGTTATAAAGCAGCCTCTGCAGGCAAAAATGCACACAATAAGAAAAAGAATGCACAAAACTCACATATCTTGGGAAGTATGTGGACAAAATCTATATATGAACAAAATTACTTGCCAAAATGAAAGTAATACATAAATATTGTATATATGTACCAGTTGCGCATTTTTTCAAATATTTATTTTAAGGATCCAATCTGAGTCAGTCACTGGAACCAGAGGTTTGTTCTTCCAAACTTTTGGATTCAAGCTGGAGCCCATCCTCAGGGAACTTCTCAATCTCCAGGATGTATATTTATTTTAAAGTATTGATTTATTTTTTAAAACTCGGTACAAAGCCAGTAAAAACCTAAATTTCTCTGATTTTACCACATATTAAATTACTCAATGACATTACAAGCAGTTACAATAGATGCGATAAAATAAGTAACACAATTTTTAAAGTACCAAATATGAAAATTTAGCTATGAATTGATGAAAATGCCTGAGGAAGAAAAGGGTTTATGTTGAAAAGATAATAAAATTTGTCAACAGGTGATCCTTGCGGCAGAAGGCATTCCAAATCAAGGTGCTACAACTGGAAAGACCATTGCTGAGTAACCATTTACTTCGAGGACATAGCCTACAGTAACTCACAATCCACTGTAAAATTGAACTATTCCAGAGTGCCCTACTTGGAACTGCCTTTGAAGATGAAATTTGAGTTCCAGCAGAAAGTAACAGAAAGTTTGCTTGCTGACAGATTGAAAACTATTTTTCCAGTCGGCTGCCTGTACTGCAAGGACTGCTTATGTGCTTCCAAGAACAAAAATCAATATGCTGGTTAAATCCATAAGCCCTTTCTGGCTTGCACCCAAATTATCTTTTTACTAAGTAAAATCTGTGTGTTTGGCCAAGGAAGGGATATTTTGGGTTCCTGCTCCCCAAGAAGTAGGAGCCAGGATTTAGCTGGCTTTCTTCTGTGGCAGTCCCAGCTGTGGATCATCTTGCCTCCCAAATCCAGATGGACCCCACTTATCACTTAGAAAAAGCAAAACTTATTTTAATGTGTCTTTGAGACTTAGACATAGAATAACAGAGTTGGAAGGGACCTTGTAGGTCATCTAGTCCAACCCCCTGCTCTAGCAGGAGAGTCTATTACAAATATTAGCCTCTACCTAGAATTGAACTCACAGCCTCCTGATTGTAAGGTGAAGAACAAAGCCTATGTATCCACTATTGACCTCACCCCATTCTTAAGAGGTCTCTAAGGGGC
Source organism: Laticauda colubrina (assembly GCA_015471245.1). Lineage (NCBI taxonomy): Eukaryota > Metazoa > Chordata > Lepidosauria > Squamata > Elapidae > Laticauda > Laticauda colubrina. The sequence goes on from BLBF01000042.1 coordinate 203,345, forward strand.
ATGCATAAGTGTATAACTGTGCCTCCTGTCCCTGTCCTATTGTCCCCATTTATTCATAGCTATTTCCTGTATTCTTACTCATGTTTATGCTTATACCTATTATCTTGTAAGTGACTGACAAATCAAATCAAATCAAATAAATAAATAAATCACTTTATTTCTTGTTTTTACTGTTTTACTGAATTAAAAAATCATTTTACTTTTTGTTTTAATTTAATTTTAATTCAATTTTTATTTCAGGTTGAATTTTTTTGTGATTTTCATGTAGGCAACCTGGAGCCTTTTGAGTTTAGTTGGTTACTTATGTAGAGTTATTTATGTAGAGTATGAAAAGAGACCAACTCTCTTCATACTCTACATAAATGACCTCTGTGATCATATTAAGAGCAACTGTGTTCTCTTGCTGATGATGTAAAGCTATTCAACACCACAGACAATATTACTACCTCCAAAAAGACCTTGACTATGTATCAGAATGGTCAAACAAATGGCAACTTCAAATCTCAACAAATAAATGCTCTGTCTTACATATTGGCCAAAAAAGAATCAGAAAATAAAATACAAGCTAAATAATCAAGACCTTGTTGAGGATCCAAACTTTGTCAATGACCTTGGAGTACTCATCTCTAATGATCTAAGTGCTAGAGCTCACTGTAACTACATAGCCAAAAAGGCATTAAGAGTTGTTAATCTAATTCTACATAGCTTCTTCTCTGGTAATATCACACTACTAACTGGAGCATACAAAACATTTGCTAGACCTATACTTGAATACAGCTCATCAGTCTGGAACCCATATCATGTATCTGATATTAACATAATTGAAAAAGTCCAGAAAAATTTCACAATAAGAGTTCTCCACTCCTCTACTCATTGCAGAATACCTTATGACACCAGACTTGAAACTCTAGACCTAGAAAACCTTGAACAACGCTGCCTCCAATCTGATCTAAATATAGTATATAAAATCATACATTGCAATGTCCTACCTGCAAACAAATACTTCAGCTTCAATCATAACAATACAAGAGCACACAATAGATACAAACTCAAGGTTAACCGAACCAAACTTGACTGAAGAAAATACGACTTCAGCAACAGAGTGGTCAATGCTTGGAATACTCTACCTGACTCTGCGGTTTCTTCCCCAAACCCCAAAAACTTTAACCTTAGACTATCTACTATTGACCTCATCCCCTTTCTAAGAGGCCTGTAGGAGGCATGCATAAATGCACCAATCATACCTACCATCCCTGTCCTATTGTTTCTTTTTATTTTTCTTATAAGTATCTATCTCATGTGTTCAAAACTTTGTTTATTCTTATATCTGTATCTTATAAGCAATTGACAAATCAAATAAATACTAAAAAAATACTATTTGAGGACCGATAAGATACTTCTGCAGTAATGACTTATGTTATCCAACCATCACTGGGCCAAAATAACCACAGTGAGCATTGTCTCCATGTCATTTAATTTTAAACAATGGTTGGGTGATGACAGGAAAATTCTTTAAGCTAGGCAAATAGGCATCTTTAGTAGATATCTTAAATATGAATATCAATTCATACTTTCCAGGATTAAAAGACTTTTGAATGATATCATATTCTCTCTCTCCTTGGGACTCAGTAGCATAAGCTCTGCCCTTCAATCATGTTCTCAGAGAAAGTCCTGCAAAGGTTTGAACCCTAAGAATATTGTTGTTACATCATATTCTTTGATATATAGTCAGAGAAACAAACAAACAACGCTCTGTTTAGGAAAGTCAAGCAAGAAGGAAGATACCTCCCTCTTTAAGATGATACCTGCATGTAGGACGGAAGTGTATTGTGCTCAAATGCATCCTTCTGCATTTCATATTAGAATTAATGAATTAAGAGGGTCAAGGCTTGTCTCATTTCAAGGAGGAGGATGTTCCATAGGACAGATGCCACCACATAAAAGCTCATCTCCAAAGTCCTATTAGATGGAATTGGCAGATGGGACCCATAACTTGCCTCACCTGGTGAGACATGTCAATATATAGGTGGTCGTTGACTTACAACCATCTGTTTGATGACCAAAGTTATAACAGCACTGAAAAAAGTGACTTATGACTGTTTTTCACACTTATGACCATTGCAGCATTCCCCATAGAAATGTTATCAAAATCTGAATGCTTGGCATTTTGACAAGCGAAGTCAATGGGGAAGCCAGATTCACTTAACAGTTGCAGAGCGATTCACTTAACAACTGTGGGAGGAAAGGTCATAAAATGGAGCAAAACTCCCCTAACAACTGCCTTGCATAGCAGTGGAAATATTGGGCTCAGTTGTGGTTGTAGGTTGAGGATGATCTGTAATCGGGAAGAGATGCTCCTCAAATAGTCTGGCTCTATGCCATAAAGAGCTTTAGAAGTCAAAAGCAGCATCTGGAAGCAAACTGGCAACCAAAAGAGTAGTGGTGTACATATGCACTTTTCTGGGGGCCTGCATAACTGCCCTGCTGCTGCATTACACACAAGCTGAAGGTTCCAGTTATTTGTTCAGCTTGTAGAAAAGAAGATGAGAAAGTAGTTGCTAAGAAAGAAAGAACTTGTGTTCCCAACTCTTAGCATTGGTTCTCAGGTGCATTTGTACCAGGCTGCCTATAATGAAGTATGAAAGAAAAAGGGCTGTTTTTCAGCACTTCCTTAGTGTACAAGTAGTCTCTCAATTTTTTTTGTTCATGAGCAATGTTTGAAGGAAACCATTTCACTGATTTCTCCAGGATGAGGGAGTTCTCCAACTGTTCTTTGGAACTGAGACTCACAGTTGTAAGGGTAATTCTTTTTTCTTAAGTGTCTTGTCACTGCTGCTACTAACGTTGTGGTGCCACTTCTGGGTTAACAGCTTTGCTTTGTTTCATTTTCCAGCATCATCCAGAATGTGTCTCAGCAACAATTAATGAAGTATGGTACATTTTTCAATAATTCAAATATGTACTCTCCCAAATACAGTATACACTCATAGACCACAAAGGCATAACAATCCAGAATCAAGTTCAACTTTCTTAAACATAGTTTCAATTCTTAGTACATATATTAGAAAATGAACCTCTGGGAATGCTTCTGAAGGGATTTTAGTTTTCTATCATTCTCTTGCTTAGATCAGATTATCTTGGTCATCACAGAGTTCTGACAGTTAGTTGGCATGAATGAACCAAGCAAGAATGGAAACATCAAATGCTATGAAGTCTCAAAAGCCTCATGAATTGGACTTTTTGTCTGGAGCTACCTCCCTCTGAGTTTGCCCTGTAGCAACCAGCACAAGTGATCTCTGCCAAATCACCTCCAGGAATGAGAAGGATGACATGAGGGAACAATTCTTGATTAGAATATACTGTAGCAAACTGAAATTCTCTACATTAGAAGTTTAAGAGCTTCCAAATTTTGATGAATTCAGTTTCCATCATTTCTGATTCTTGGATGGCCTACTGAGAGAACTTGTCATGATATAGCTAAGAAGAGATGAGAAAAAAGCCTAAACATGCCAAAAAAAGGATGGGCATTTTTCCTAGGCTATAGCAAGATGTAGTTCTAGTTGCCCCAAATTGTTTATCCTATTTTTAATGCTGGTACTAGCATGTTTGTGTGTGTGTGTGTGTGTGTGTGTATATATATACACAAATATGCACACATAGACCTATCTCAAATCTCCTACCACTAATTAATAAATTATCTCAACATAGTTCTTTTATAAAATTGAAAGATAATACCAAAGACATTTCACCATTTTAGAGATGGAGGGATTAAAAACACAGTATGATATGAGGAGCCCTCCATTTCTTTGAATACATGCAAGTTTTTGAAATATGGTTATTTAAAGACATGTTGGAGGAAAGTAGTAATCCAGAACTAATTACACAGCTGTTGAAAAACCCAGTAAATATGTGTTACTTGGGGATATATAATACCTTTGATGTAGTTGTTATCTGACAGAAGTTATTATAGGATTCCACAGCTGCAAAACATTGAAGCTTAGGGAATTTTCTCTTTCTTTTTCTTTCCCTCTTTTTTCTTCTTCTGCTCAATGAGAATTAGCAGAGCAGAAATAGAAATTGTATTTGCAAAGCGCAAAAAAAAAAAAAATCCTCCCGCTAATATGAACAGAGTGCTTTCAGAGAAAAGGAGAAGGAGTTAACCTGTTACCTGGAGTTAAAGAAAGCTTAGGGACAACAACTCCAGGCCAGGCGCAATTTCAAAAGGCTTTACCACAGAATAAGGGAAAGCTTAAATCAAATGTAGTTTTGCAATGGAGGATTGTTAAGATGTTTCATCCCAGAATCGAGTGAGTACTTGTCTGTAATAAGAACACATAAACAAAGGAATGCTGTTTTTTTAAAAACTAGAAACAAAATGCACACAAAGCCAAAAACCCAACGAAAGAATATTCAACCTGTTATTATTTAAAGCAGTGTTTCTCAACCTTGGCAGTTTAAAGATGTATGGACTTCAACTCCCAGAATTCCCCAGCCAGAATTATGGGAGTTGAAATCCACACCCCTTCAAACTGCCAAAGTTAAGAAACACTACTTTAAAGTGATTGGTGAAGCAGGGAGATCTTCAGGATCTGGAAATAAGCAGGGGAGAGGAAGGGAGGACAGAGGAAGTAGCAGCTGGACCTTATATCTGCTTTCACTTCCTCTTGTCTCTAGAAAACAAAAGGATGAAGAGATTCACACAGGCCCCTCAGGCATTATATGATTTGCTGCATCCACTGGATACTTCTAGCATTCCATAACTATGTAACAAACAGGCAGACAACTTCCCACAGGCCCTCGGGTCTTGAGAGGATGTCTTATCTTGACAAACCTAAAGGTGCAACCAAAGTGCAACCAAAGAGTTGCACTAGTAAGAAAACTGGCAGCCAGTGCAGCTCATATAACAGAGGTGTCCTCAGAACTGTTGGTGCAGCTGAATTCTGTATGCGTTTCCAATTACTCTTCAAGGGTAGCCCCATGTACAGTGCATTGCAGTTGTCTAACTGAGAGATTATCAGGGCCTGAGTGATTGAACACAAGGATTCCCAATCAAAGAAAAAACACAAGCACACAACAGGAAGTTGCAGAAAGGCTCTCTTAACCACAACTCTTCAATCAGGAGCTAATTGCTCAGGAGAACTTCCAAGTTGTGCACTGGGTCTATTTGAGGCGGTGCTACTCTATCCAGAAATAAAGATATAGTTCAAAATTAAGGTGTTTGAGAACAGAAATGAGAAGCCCAACCAGATAGAGTAAATGGAAGCACTATGTCTGATTTGTACTGTCCCCCAACACTTTACAGATGCAGGTCAAAATACTGATTGCATTTTTAAAAATAGGAGCACTTTAAGTAGAAAAATCCATGTTCAAGGTTGTAGAAGTTGCCACAGAATAGTGATAACTGCATGAAATGAGTCAGAATTGAAATATTCACCCATTTTCCCCTCTTTTGGATGCTGAGTGATCCAACCATGTTCTTAAGTATTTGCATGAATAACTTAAAACACCACACTATACTGTTTGTATTTGGTTATATTTTCCCATTCTTTGTGATATCCTCTGACCTCCCACACAGCCCTCATCTGGGCACAGAAAAGAGGATAATTTTATGTAAATAGACTCCTATTTTTCCCTTGTTAATTAACATTTTCTCTCTCTCTTTGCTATATTTAGTTTAAATATATCTTGATATTTTTTCTTTCACTGTATTATTTATTTTTTAATGTTATGTATTTTACTATAAAAATAAAATCACATGAACTTATAAAAAACAGTGAAAATTTGATAACATGGTTGCAGGTACCCTCTTAATTTTGGGGATGATTCCCTCTCACCCAGTTGTGTAGCTTGATGTAGCTAAGTACTTTCTTTAGCATGTAAGAGGGTTTATTTAGCAAAGATTGTGTTAACCTTAAGCCCTTGTCACACTGCACCAACGGATGCAAAGAGGATGTAAAACAGACAAAAAACCTTGCCATCCGTTGGAAAACGTGATGTACTCACTGCCTCCGTTTTGCTTCCTCTCGATCCATCCAGCATCCGTTTATTGGCGTTTCATCCGTTCCAAAAGTTTTGGGCTGCCCAAAACTTTTGTGCGGAAAATGTATCCAATTCATCTGTTCTGCATCCGCTAGGCATCCGCTGCACATCCGCGCAACTCCATCCGCCTGGACGCAGGGACGAAGCGGAACGGACACGGAACAGATGCAGAACGGATGCAGAACGGATGCGTAGCAGAAACAAAGCATTTAAAATGGAAAAAACGTCCGCAGAGGGGACTTATCTCGGATAGTAAGGATGCCTAGAGGATGCCTAGAGGATGCCTAGAGGATGCAAAGGGACACCTATACTGACTATAAAAAGGGGGAGCAACTCGTCTGCATCTCACTTTCAGACCAGCAGCCCAGCTGTGCAGAACTCTGCAGCCTTCATCTGAATCTTCCTCTTCCACAGCATCCAGTCATGTCCACCGTGGATTGCGACAAAATCCTTTTGGCAGCCAACATCCTTCTGCATCACTGCGAAACCATCAACAGTCTCTGTGACCTCTACTATGGGAAGAAAAGGAGGCACCCAAAAAAAGTCTGGGTCCAAAGATGGTTAGCCAGAAGAGCACAGTACATACTTTACGACAAGCTGATGGTGGAGCTCAGGAGCGAAGACACTCGGGCGTTCCAGAACTTCATGAGGATGCCTCCAGCCATGTTTGATGAAGTTGTGCAGCGCCTGACACCCAGGTTGACCAAGACAAACGCCAACTTCCCGCCCAGCCTGGAACCTGGGCTCAAGGTGGCACTCATTCTGCGCCACCTGGCCTCAGGGACCACCTACAGGAGCATGCAGTACGGCTGGAGGGTGCCACCCAGCACCATCAGCTTTGTTGTCAAAGAAGTGGTGCAGGCCATCATCGAAGAATACAAGGAGGAGCTCCTCCAGTGCCCCTCCACTGAAGAAGGATGGAAGAAAGTTGCAGAGCAGTGGTATCAGAAATGGAACTTCCCCCACACCGTTGGAGCCATCAATGGCAAGCACGTGGCCTGCAAAGCGCCAGCCAAGTCGGGGTCCACTTATCACAACTACAAGGGCTTCTTCAGCATCATCCTCTTCGCCATGGTCGATACTGACTACAAGTTCATGTACATCGATGCTTCAGGCAATGGCTCATCTTCAGATGCCCAGGTATACAATGCCAGTCACCTCAAGGAGGAGCTGGAACGCAACCTCATCGTGGGCTTCCCAGATCCAGACCCGCTGCCCAACGACACACAAGATGTGCCCTACTTCATCGTGCGGGATGACACCTTCTCCCTCACAACCTACCTCATGAAGCCCTACACCTCCAAATACCTCACCCGTGAAGAGACGATCTTCAACTACAGGCTGTCCAGGGCAAGGCGGGTGGTGGAGAACGCCTTTGGCATCCTGGCCAACAGGTTCCAGGTACTTCTCACCAACATGCAGCATCGCCCACAGACCATAAGGAGGATCGTGGAAGCTTGCTGCATCCTGCACAATCTCATGCGCACCCGCTACCCAGTCTTGCAGAACAGGCTCGTGGACCTCCAACAAGGCAATGGGGACATGGAGCCTGGGGAATGGAGGCAAGGGCAAAACCTGATCGACCCTGAGGATGTGCAAGGGCCCAACAGAGCCTCACGTGAGGCGAAGAAGCAGCGCAACCTCCTGAAACACTGGTGCAACTCCCCAGCTGGAGCGGTGGAGTGGCAAGACAGGATGGTAGATGCTTAATGGATGCTTCCTTCAGCCTGTCTCATCACACTGATGAGATTGTCCCATGTATGTTGGGTGTGCCTACAATGAACAGGGCCTTTAATAAAGAGTTGTGTTTATGTTGACATGTGTGGATCAATGCTTACATTGTAATTGATAATGAAGGGCCATAAGGGTGGCACCTGGGAGGGTGGATCATACAGTCCCACTATGCTTGCACTGGAGGTTTATCTATCCCACAACTATTACCCATCCCATAGGTATCCCTGCCCATCCCACAGGTATCCCTTCCCATCCCACAGGTATCCCTTCCCATCCCACAGGTATCCCTTCCCATCCTACAGGTATCCCTTCCCATCCCACAGGTATCCCTTCCCATCCCACAGCTATCTTAACCCATCCCAAAGGTATCACTGCCCATCCCACTGCTATCTTAACCCATCCCACAAGCATGCAAAGGCTAAACCATTTCTAAAAGTTTCCACCCAGACTTTTTAGAAAAAAATTAAAGCAAGTGTGTGAAACAAAGATAAACTTTATTAATAACAAGCTGTAAAATAAACATGACCCAAGTCAAGTGTCCAAATAAAGTCCACAAATATCCAGGCAGCCAGTCTCTGGCACTCCTCTTGGTCACTCGGAGGTGTGTGCCCAGTCTAAGGTGTTAGGGTGCAGGTACTGTGGAGGTGGGTGCTGCTGCAGTGCTGGTCTGAGGTGTTGTTGGAGTGCCTGGCCCCGAGAGGACAACAGGGGACGGTGTGTTGAGGAAGGTGTCGGACAGCTGGCTCAGCCCCGTGATGCTGAGAGGTCCTTCCTCCATGCCACGGGGTGTCAGCCCCAGTACTGAGGACAGATGTACTGAGGCCGGGCTTGGCTGTGGGATGGAGGAAGGAGCAGTGTAGTGGGACTGCCTGGTCTGCAGTGGAGTGAGGACTGGCGTGGGTGGCATCATTGGCGTGGCTGTTATCACTGTCGTGGGTGGCATTATTGTCGTGGTTGGCATCGGTGGCATCATTGGAACCGGTGACAACAGTGTCGCCCGATGACTGTCTGTGCTGCTGGACCTCCAGGTAGCTGTAGCCCTGGTGGGTGAGGGGCTGTGGTAAGCCTTGGTATGGGAGGGACATCACCTGGGGTGGAGGAGCAGACCTAGACTGGGTGGGAGCAGGTGCCTCTGGGTCTGGAGCGTTGTTAAGCAGCGTGGTGATCCTCTCCTTCACCACCTGGTACTGGGGATCCGCCATCTCCTTAAGGGTCTGGTTGGCATAATTGAGGAAGGGCTTGCGGTTGGAGGAGGAGGAGTCGATGGGGACCAGCTGAGAGAGGAGACCTATGCTGGTGCGGATGGTGTCCCTGATCTCCACCAGGACCTTGTGGCTCTGCCCCTCCTGCGGTCTGGCTCTCTGCCTGACTGTGGAGGGGAGGTGTGGGTGGATGCGACTTTGGCAGCGGTGGACTCGATGTTTCCTTTCTCCCACCGCACCAGGGAGTCCTCCTCACTCTCCACCACGCTTTCAACACCTGCCCGGGGGTTCTCCGCCATGGCATGCTCCACAGATACCTGCATGGAGACAGGGACTGACTCTCGGCCGGAAGAGGACTGGGTCGCAGCAGGCTGCCGGAGAGAGAGGGTTGTGAGAGGGGCTCCTGGTGCTCCTCGGTGGTGGATCTCACCCTCCAGGAAGCTGCACCTGGCCATGACGTAGGTCTCTCTGTCCGTCAGCTTAACCCTGGCCTGGCCAGATTTTTTGAGGTGCAGCTTCCCATACCAGGTGTGCATGTGCTTCCACCAGCCGAGGAGCACATCCGATGTGTAGCCCAGACTCTCCGCCCTCTCTCTCCAAGCAGCCTGCTTCCGCTTGGTGTCCCTGTACAGCCGGTGTCCCTTCCGCCACAGATTGTCGTTCTCTCTCAGCCACTCCAGCACATCATCCTCGTGTGCTTCCTCAATGTAGTACTGCCTCCTCTCCCGTTGTTGCATATGCCTCTTCCTCCCTTTGGCAGGACCAGATGGGCCCTCATCAGAGGGGCTTCCAGGTTGTAGGGGCTGCTCCTCCACACCAACAGTAGCAGCAGCAGCAGCAGCATCACCAGCAGGATCATAATCAGCATCATCATCACCAGCAGCAGCATAATCACCAGCAGGATCATAATCAGCAGCAGCAGCAGCAGCAGCAGGATCAGCAGCAGGATCAGCAGCAGCAGCAGCAGCAAGACCAGGATCAGCAGCAGCAGAGTAAGCACCAGCAGCAGGGTCAGCAAGACCAGGAGCATGAGCAGAACGAGCAGGACCAGCAGGACCAGCAGGACCAGGAGCAGCTTCAGCAGAGTATGAGCAGAAGCACCACTGCCAGGAGCAGCTCCAGCAGAAGCTCCAGCAACAGAAGTGTGAGCCCAAGCAGCAGAAGCCCCAGCAGAAGATGAGTCAGCGACATGGGGTGGGAGGGGGGCCCTGTCCCTCTTGCCAGGGATGGCAGCAGGTTGCTGAGACTTTCGCTTCTTCCCCATGGTTGTGGGGTTGCTGGCTGGCAGGAAGGCTTGCAGGAAGGCTGGCAGGCACCAAGGCTGGCAGGAAGCCTGGCAGGAAGCCTGGCAGGAAGCCTGTTAGGAAGGCTGGCAGGAAGGCTGGCAGGAAGGCAGGCACCAAGGCTGGCAGACAGACTGGCTGGCAGGGAGGCTGGAAGGCAGGCTGGCAGCAAGGCTGGCAGAGAGGCTGGAAGGCAAGCTGCCAGCAAGGCTGGAAGGGAGGCTGGAAGGCAGGCTGGCAGCAAGGCTGGCAGGGAGGCTGTCCAGGAGGCTGGGAGGCAGGCTGGGAGGCAGGCTGGGAGGCAGGCTGGCAGCAAGGCTTGCAGGCAGACATGCAGGCAAGAACTCGAGGTATCCAGCAGCAGTTCTTTCCTCCAAATGCTGGCCACGTGTGAGCTGCTTCCCTTTATATCCACGGGGCTTGCGCAATGCATCCCCCCCGCATGCGCAGTTAACACCAGGCATCCGTTAGGCTTCCGCTGTGCATCCGCTAGGCTTCTGCTGTGCATCCACTTCATCCGCTGTGCATCCGTTGTGCATCCGTTGTTTCCGTTCCGCGTTCGCTTTGCTGAGGCCCCCCGGAAGCCCTGCGGTTGCGCCATCTGCTTCCATCCGCTGGGCTTCCGTTCCACATCCGCTTTGCATCCGCCCTACGTCCTCACCGTGTCCGTGTTATCCGCTCCAATTATGCAAATTTTCGCCCCTTTTGAGCGCGGATACAACGGATGTAACATTTTTCTCTTCCATTGTGTCCTTTTTGCATCTGTTGGGCAGTGTGACACGGCCTTTAATTAGATCTGTTTGAAATGTACAAAAAGGTTATTTTTGTTTTAACGCCCCAGGGTGTTAAAACATTAACATTAACACTGGATGGCATCTTCAATACTGTTCATTATTTTAGAACCTGGTCTCTTGTATGTCAAATTTGACTGAAGAGTTCCCTATCTTCCAAGGATTTCATAAATATCAAGTGATATTTTTGTCCCTGGTAAATGTTTTACAGACATCTATATTTTTTTATATTTATAAATATATATTTATTCATAAATTTATATAAAATAAATATATATATTTATTTATCTGTATCCCACCTTTATTATTCTTACAAATTACTCAAGGCAGAGGACACATCCAACAATGCCTTTTTTCTACTAACCTTTTCCCATAACAACAGCACTGTGAGGTGGGTTGGGCTGAGTGGAAGTGACTGGCCCAAAGTCACTCAGCAGGCTTTCATGGCTCAGGTGGGACTTGAACTCATAGTCTCCTGTTTTCTAGTCTGGTGTCTTAACCACTAGAACAAACTGACCCTACTCTCACTATATGGAGGCATGGAGACTTTATTCAGTGGACTCTGGCTTTTTCGTTAGTTGTTCTTGAATTAGACAAAAGACCTGCTTTAAAAGACTTGCTTGGATCATGACAAGTCAATTCAACCCTTTCCTTCTAGATCCATTCAAGTTCAGTTCAAAATCTGAGGGTTGAAACTGAAATAGATTTGCTTACTCTGGGACATAGCTTATTCCCTAGGAATGAAAAGCAAAGAAATAATTGATGCTGTAAAGGGGTTAAGAATTAAATAGAATTTCAGTTAAGATAGAATTGCTTAGAGTGTGAGCCCAGGGGATAACTTGTCCTAGATAGCATTATACTTATCTTGAAGAAAAAGCCCATGTCACACTGAACCAATGGATGCAAAGAGGATGTAAAATGGACAAAAAACCTTGCCATCCATAAGAAAACGTGATATACTCACTGCCTCCGTTTGGCTTCCTCTCTATCCGTCCAGCATCCGTTTATGGATGTTTCATCCGCTCCAAAAGTTTTGGGCTGCCCAAAACTTTTGCGTGGAAAATGTATCCAGTTCGTCCGTTCTGCATCAGCTACGCATCCGCTAGGCATCCGTTACGCATCCGCTATATTCGCTAGGCATCCGCTATGCATCTGCGGAACTCCATCCGCCCAGACGCAGGGAGGAAGCGGAACGGATGCAGAACGGATGCAGAACAGATGCCTAGCAGATGCAGAACGGAAACAAAGCGTTCAAAATGGAAAAAATGTTCGCAGAGGGGACCTATCTCAGATATTAAGGATGTCTAGAGGATGCCTAGAGGATGCCTAGTGGAAAACCATTACTGCCTATAAAAAGGGGGAGCAACTCGCCTGCATCTCACTTTCAGAACAGCAGCCCACCTGTGCAGACCTCTGTAGCCTTCATCTGGCTCTTCCTCTTCCACAGCATCCAGTCATGTCCACCGTGGATTGTAACAAAGTCCTTTCGGCAGCAACCATCATTCTGCAACAGTGCGAAGCCATCTGCAGGCTCTGTGAACTCTACTGCGAGAAGAAAAAGAGGCAGCCAAAAAGAGTCTGTGTTGCCATAGATGGCAAGCACGTGGCCTGCAAAGCTCCAGCCAAGTCGGGGTCCACTTATTTCAACTACAAGGGCTTCTTCAGCATCATCCTCTTCACCATGGTCGATGCTGACTACAAGTTCATGTACATCGATGCTTCAGGCAACGGCTCATCTTCAGATGCCCAGGTATACAATGCAAGTGACCTCAAGGGTAGGCTGGAACCCAACCTCATCATGGGCTTCCCAGATCCAGACCCCCTGCCCAACGACACGCAAGATGCGCCCGACTTCATCATGGGGGATGACGCCTTCTCCCTCACAACCTACCTCATGAAGCCCTACACTTCCAGACTCCTCACCCATGAAGAGACGATCTTCAACTACAGGCTGTCCAGGGCAAGGCGGGTGGTGGAGAACGCCTTTGGCATCCTGGCCAACAGGTTCCAGGTACTTCTCACCACCATGCAGTATTGCCCAGAGACCGTGAGGAGGATCATGGAAGCTTGCTGCATCCTGCACAATCTCATGCGCACCCGCTACCCAGTCTTGCAGAACAGGCTCGTGGACCTCCAGCAAGGCAATGGGGACATGGAGCCTGGGGAATGGAGGCAAGGGCGAAACCTGATCGACACTGAGGATGTGCAAGGCCCCAACAGAGCCTCACGTGAAGCGAAGAAGCAGCGCAACCTCCTGAGACAATGGTGCAACTCCCCAGCTGGAGCAGTGGAGTGGCAAGACAGGATGGTAGATGCTTAATGGATGCTTCCTTCAGCCTGTCTCATCACACTGATGAGATTGTGCCATGTATGTTTGGTTGGCCTACAATGAACAGGGCGTTTAATAAAGAGTAGTGTTTATGTTGACATGTGTGGATAATTATTACATTATTATTGATAATAAAGGGCTGTAGGTGTGGCACCTGGGAGGGTGGACCATACAGTCCCACTATGCTTGCACTGGAGGTTTATCTATCCCACTGCTATCCTAACCCATCACACAGCTATTACCCATACCACAGGTATCCTAACCCATCCCAAAGCTATCCTTACCCATCCCACAAGCATGCAAAGGCTTAAACCATTTCTAAAAGTTTCCACCAAGACTTAATAAAAAGAAAGAAATGAAGCAAGTGTGTGAATCATAAATAGACTTTATTAACAACAAGCTATAAAACAAAAAAGAGTCTCTGGCACTCCTCTTGGTCGCTCAGTCTCAGGGGTGAAGGGTGCAGGTGCTGTGGAGGTGGCTGGTGCTGGAGTGCTTGTCATCAGCTCCTCCAGAAGCAGAAGCAGCAGAAGCCCCAGCCCCAGAAGAGTGAGCCCGTGCTGTAGAAGCCCCAGCAGAACCAGAGTGAGGGCCAGGGGGCGGGATGGTAGCCCTGTCCCTCTTGCCAGGGCTGGCAGCAGATGACTGAGGCTTGCTGTGCTTCCGCATGGTTGTGGGGTTGCTGGCTGGCAGGGAGGCTGGCGGGAACCAAGGCTGGCAGGGAGGCTGGCACGAAGGCTGGCAGGCAGGCAGACAGCAAGGCTGGCAGGAAGGCTGGCAGGCTGGCTGGCAGGCAGGCTGGCAGGCAGGCACCAAGGCTGGCAGGGAGGCAGGCACCAAGGCTGGCAGGAAGGCTGGCAGGCAGGCAGGCACCAAGGCTGGCAGGCAGACATGAACCAAGGCTGGCAGGCAGGCAGGCACCAAGGCTGGCAGGCAGACTGGCTGGCAGCAAGACTGGCAGGGAGGCTGTCAGCAAGGCTGGCAGGGAGGCTGGCAGCAAGGCTGGCAGGTAGGCTGGCAGCAAGGCTGGTAGCAAGGCTGGCAGCAAGGCTGGGAGGCAGACATGCAGACAGGGCAGGCAAGGCAGCCAATCCGTCCGGCAGCAGGTCTTTCCACTGAATAGCGACCTGCTTCCGAGCTGCTTCCGTTATATCTGCGGGGCTGACGCAATGCATCCTCCCCACATGCGCAATTAACGCCAGGCATCCGCTAGGCTTCCGCTGTGCATCCGCTGTGCATCCGCTGTGCATCCGCTGTGCATCC
>BLBF01000042.1:217995-310283 GCA_015471245.1 Laticauda colubrina
TCCGCTGTGCATCCGCTGTGCATCCGCTGTGCATCCGCTGTGCATCCGCTTCATCCACTCAGCGTCTGTTCTGCATCCGCTGTCACCATTCTGCGTCCATTTCGCTGAAGCCCCCCGGAAGCCCTGCGGATGTGCCATCCGCTCTCATCCACTTCCATCCGCTAGGTTTCCATTCTGCATCTGCTTTGCATCCGCCCTGCGTCCTCCCCGCGTCCCTATTATCCACTCCAGTTATGCAAATTTTAGCCCCTTTTGAGAGCGGATAATGACGGATGGAACATTTTGCTCGTTCGCTGTGTCCTTTTTGCATCCGTTGGGCAGTGTGACATGGACTTAATGTTTTGAGCTTGACAATGTTTCTGAATAAATTTTAGTTTCTGGCTTTCTTGATAATATCTTTGATAAAAACACTTCATTTTTGCTAAATTTATTTTTGAAAAACTAAGTTTGGCTACATTGCAAGTAACAACAACATCTGGGTTTTTCTTTTCTTTTTTTCTTTTAAAGTGAAATGCAACATTTTGTCTGCTTTAGCAAAGGCAGCAGAGCTATACTGTCAGTCAGAAGGCGAGATCTGAACAGAAATGGAGTGCCCTATAATGTCACTAGGATTGGAGCTGATCTGAAGACTTTTTTTACAGTTAGTCCTCAACTTTCAACAACAACCAAGCCCAAAGTTTCTGTTGCTACATGAGATATTTGTAAAGTGAGTTTTGCCCCATTTTAGGACCTTTCTTGCCAATCATTGCAGTTGTTAAGATAAGTAACACAGTTATGAAGTGAATTTTGCTTCTCCATTGACTTTGCTTGTTAGAAAGTTGCAAAAGGGGATCTGTCATGCCCCTGTCAGAATCTCATTCCAAAGGAGAGGTCGAGCAGCTGACAGGGAGTGGGAGTGTGGCTCCCTCCACTGGCTTTGGAAGAAACTTGGGAAGGGCAAAGTTGGGCTAGGCAGAGCAAGGAAGAGGTAGAGCAAGGCAGAGGGAATTCGGAGGAAAACCCAGGCCCACCCCCTCTTTATCCAAGGGCACGCAGGGAGGAATGGAGAAGGGAGCAATGTGAGTTGTATGGCTTTTGCGGGAGGAAAGGGCTCTGATTCCCTTCATTAGCTGTCACTGGGAACACTGTTTAAAAAGGGGAGTTGTGCTCAGCCAACTATTGAGAGCAAATCGTGAATTATCTGGTATTGTCGAAGCTTATCTGGGTGCTGGCGTCTTCTCAACTGTGTGTGTTTTGCTGGCCTTTCAAATCTGCAATTCCTTCTCCTGCCCTGTCAAGTTAATCACTGCAGCGTGGTTTGTGTGGATTTTTATTTACAGTTTGTATGTGCTTTGTTTTCAGACTAAATTTCCTCCACTTAATGACTGTCCTTGAGAGAGTTTTTTCTCTAAAGGCGCGGTCCCACTGCACTTAACGATGCAAAGAGAATGTAAAATGTAAAAAAAAGCTTGCCATCCGTTGGAAAACGATATGCATCCGTTGTGTACTCACTGCATATGTGTTTCATACGCTCTATCAGTCGAGCATCCGTCCACTGCGATTTCATCTGCGCAAGAAGTTTTGAACTGCACTAAACTTTGTGAACGGATGAACTTTCTGCCGTGTGCGATGTACATCCGTGACATATATGGGCAAGAAATGTTCTATGTCCGTTATCATCTGTATCCTCTCTGCATCCTCTGGCTATCCCCTCAATTCACATCCACTGCAGCTGAAAACGGAAAGAGGGAGGAAACAAAAGGTACACGGAACGTCTACACAGTGTTAGTAGCATGGAAATAGACAGACAAAACATTTGTATCTGGGATATATCTCATATATTTAGGATGTCTGCAGTATGTCTAGAGTATGTAGAAGGACATCTAGTGGACAACCGATATTTTCTATAAAAAGGGGGAGAAAATCATCTGGATCGCTGGGATGGTGGAACATACAGTCCTACTATGATTGCACTGGAGGTTTATCTATCCCACAACTATCCTTATCTATCCAACAAGCATGCAAAGGCTGAACCATTTTTTCAAAGTTTTCACCAACACTTTATTAAGTAAACAAAATGAACCAAGTAAACTAAACTCTTAAGCAAAGATAACCTTTATTAACTTTCTTAGGTAAACTTTATGACTTTATTAAATAAGCAAAATGAACCAAGTAAACTGTATTAAGTGTCTTAAGCAAAGATAAACTTTATTAAACAAATAAATAACTCAGTCTCTGAGACTATTCTGAGTCACTCTGAGTCATGTCCATGGTCTCAGCTGGGAAGTGGGCAGGGACTGTGGCTGTGGCTGTGGCTTGAGTCCTGGTCTGAGGCGCCATTGGGATGCTTGGCCCCGAGGGTACAACAGGTGGTGGTGTGTTCAGGAAGCTATCTGAGAGCTGACTTAGTCCTGTGAGGTTGAGAGGCCCTTCATCAGGGACTTGAGATGTCAGACCCAATACTGATGACAGATTGTATGTTGATGAGCTTGGCTGTGGGGTGGAGGAAGGGTTGGGAGGAGTGTAGTTGGGGCTGTCTGGTCTGCAGCTGGGTGAGGACTGGCGTCTGTGGCATCCAATGAACCTGGGCCTGGACTGGGAAGTTCTGCTTCTGCTGTGGGAAGTCCTGGTAGTTGTAGCCTTGGTAGGTGAGGGATTGTTGAAAGCCGTGGAAGGGCTGTGACATCGCCTGGGGTGGAGGAGCAGACCTGGACTGGGTAGGAGCAGCTTCAGCTGGGCCTTGAGGGTTGTGCAGAAGTGCTGTGATCTTCTGCTTCATCACCTGGTACTCGGCCTTGGGCAGGTCCCTCAGGGTCTGGCTCACGTAGGTAATGAAGGTGCTCTGGCCTGAGGATGCTCTGTCCAAGTGGACCAGCTGAGAGAGAAGTTCTGTGCTGGTCTTCATTGTGTCCCTGATTTCCAACAGCACACTGTGGTCCTAGCCCTCCAGTCTGCCTCTCTGCCTGCATCCTCTGGAGCTGGGGGTGGGGGTGGGTTGGCCTCTGGTGGCTGCTACTTCTTCCTGCATTTGTGACAGCAGGGCATCATCCTCCACGAGATCCTCCAAGTCCGTCGGCATGGGGAGTGCAGCTGTCAGTGGGGTCTCTGCTGTGCGGCCCTCTGATGACACCTGCCTGGACAGGGTAGCTGGCTCCTGGCTGGAAGAGGACTGGCTGTCTGTGGGCTCTCTGAAGGAGAAGGGTCTCAGAGGGGCTGCTCCTCGGTGGCGGATCTCACCCTCCAGGAAACTGTACTTGGCTATGACATACATCTCCCGGTCAGTAAGCTTGACAGCGGCCTGCCTGGATTTTTTGAGGTGTAGTTTGCCATACCAGGTGTGCATGTGCTTCCACCATCCCAGGAGTACATCTGCAGTGTACCCCAGGCTCCCTGCCTTGTCTCTCCAAGCTGCCTGCTTCTTCTTGGTGTCGCGATAGAGTCTGTGGTCCTTTCTCCAGAGGTACTCGTTCACCCTCAGCCATTCCAGCACCTCATCCTCATGGTCCTTGGAAACGGTGTACTGTTTCCTCTCTCCCTTCTCCTTCCCTTGCCTCTTCCTCCCTCTGGCAGGGGCTTCAGCAGGGCCTTCAGGGGCTTGAGCAGCAGGGCCTTCAGGGGCTTGAGAAGCAGGGCCTTCAGCAGCGGGACTTTGAGGGCCTTGGAGCTGGTCTACCACAGCAGCAGCAGCTGCAGCTTCAGAGTCAGTGCCAGGGTGTGGGTTGCTGGTTCTGTCCTTCTTGCCTGGGCTAGCATGAGTAGGCACGGGCTTCTTCTTCTTCCCTGACTGACGAACCATGGTGTTCCTGCTAGATGTATGTGGCAGCATGTCTTTCCCCTGAATGCTGACTTCATGCGTGCTGCATCCTTTTATATCCGTGGAGCTGACACAATTCTTCCACCATCCAAGGAGTACTTCTGCAGTGTACTCCAGGCTCTCCACCTTGTCTCTCCAAGCTGCCTGCTTCTTCTTGGTGTCCTGGTACAGTCTGTGGCCCTTTCTCCAGAGGTACTTGTTCTCCCTCAGCCATTCCAGCACCTCATCCTCATGCTCCTCGGAAACAGTGTATTGTGTCCTCTCTCCCTTCTCCTTCCCTTGCCTCTTCCTCCCTCTGGCAGGGGCTTCAGCAGGGGCTTCAGGGGCTTCAGCATCAGGGCCTCCAGGGGCTTGAGGAGCAGGGCCTTCAGCAGCAGGGCTTTGAGGGGCTTGAGGGCCTTGGGACGGGTCCACCACCACAGCAGCAGCAGCAGCAGCAGCAGCAGCAGCTTCAGAGTCAGTGCCAGGAGGTGGGATGCTGGTTTTGCCCTTCTTCACCTTGCCAGGGCTTGAATGAGTAGGCACGGACTTCCTCTTCTTGACTGACTGACAAACCATGGTGTTCCTGCAATATGTAGCCGCCAGCACGTCTTTCCCCTGTATGCTGACTGCGTGTGTGCTGCATCCTTTATCCACCTCTGAAATTTTTCTCATCTGCTGTGTTCTTTCTGCATATGTTTTGCGTCCATCGGCCAGTGGGACCTTGCCTTAACCAAAGGAAACCTGGACATTGGGAGCAAAATTGGAGGTACTAAAGGGACTCTTCTTACTTATGTGACTGTGTTGCCTTTGTGCCATGCCCCAGGTCATCACAGGATCACATGATCCTGGAACACTGCAACCATCATAAATATGAGTCAGTTGCCAAGTGTTTGAATTTTGATCACATGATCCTGGGAATGCTGCAATGATCATAAGTGTGAAAAACGGACATAACTTTTTTAAGGAGTGTTGTTAACTTTGAGCTGTCATTAAATGAACTGCTATAAGTGGAGGACTACTTGTAACTTGGCAACTAATGCCCACTAATGACTCAAAGCATCTTCTAGAATCATCCACTCCCCATTTTGCTAATATAAGAGTAACAAGGACAGGCTTTATGTTTCCTCAGTAATGTTTGGATAATGCTGGAATATATTATTAATTATAATAGAGGAAATGGCCATATGGTTGTGGCTCCAGTACTGGAATAAAATTGGAGCATGCTCTTTTACTAAAAGACAATACAAGAGTGAGGGTTAATTTTGGTAAATGCAAATTCTTGTAAGGCATGAATTGTTCTTCTTGTAAATGTTCCCAATTGACTGTGGCTGATTTTGCAACACTGAAGAAGACCATGAGAATTACATTTTCTCCTTTCAATATGATTTTTCCCTTTTCATCTGTTCAGTATTGGCTATATTGAATCTTCTTATCACTTAGGCTAGAACAAGAATGTACAACCTGAGGCACAGAAGATACATGCAGTTCACATAAACCTCTCAGAAGTTGCCATGGTATAATTTGTGATATTTTGATAAACATATCAGTGTTTATAATTTAGGTTAACATAGGAATTAAACAAAATTTATCTTTTTCCTTAAGGCAGATATTTCTTTGTTCTGCTATTTTTCAGAAGGACAGCCTCTTGCATACTTGTCAAATTAAAAAAAAGTTTTTAAAAAGGGAGGAAAGGACTTTTTTTGCCTAGTTCCTCCCCTCAGATGCTCCCCTTGCCAATGACCAAAGGACAGAGTCCTTGTCAGTTCTGCAGGTAAATAGGTAGTCCTTAACTTCCAACCACAAATGGGACCAGAATTTGTGTCACAAGTCACTGATCATAAGTCAAGTTAGATCTGATTTTACAGCAATTATTAAATGAATTCACTGCAAATCACATAGTCATTAAGCTAATCCAGGTTCCCTAATGGGTGAAAATTGGCAAAAAAGACAGAGAACTGGGATCATGTGACTGCAGGATTCCGCAAGTAGTTGTAGATTCAGATTGTTAAGCTCCCAAATTGTAACCATTGACCATGAGGGTAATGCAATAGTCATAACTGTGAGCATAGGTCATAAATCATTCCAGGCCATTGTACCTTTGAACCATTGTTAAAAGAATGGTCATAAGTCGAGAACCAGTATTTGCAAGAGCATTAGAAAACAAAGAAGGACATGGTTGAAGTTTTTAGTCCATTCTCCTCTAAGCCAGGGTGACCACACTTCTGCTAAGACTTTGAAGAAGAAGTTTTGTGCACTCTCCCATAATTTAGACACTTCACTAGTAGTGCTGCTTTCAACCTTGTAATGTGTTATTGTAGGCTCATTTCCAGCACTGTAGCAGTGACGACGGGTAATAAAATGTCTGCCCAAAGCACTTCAGTTAGTTTGGGAATCCTTTTATAGATTAGCCATGAGAAATGGCTGGGGTCTGAAAACATAAGATTAGGGTGATTTTTTAATGCGAAACAATTACAACCCAGCAACAAGTCAGAGCCACTGACAGTATGGTGGCCAAATGTTATTCAAATGCATATTTTCTTTATATACATACAGACACACACATTTTGTACATACAAAGAGACAGAGCCAATTCTCTCTCACACAAAATACCAAGAGATCTGCTGCCAACAAGGCAGCCAAATGCATATTGAACAAGCTTTTCTGTAATATGCTTTAAACCAATGTGCATTTCTTAAGAACAGTGAACACTAATTGGCAGAGATTCAATGTCAAACTAATTAAGCATTTGTAAGTTTCCAAAATATGGTGCTTCACTATTCAAGAGCAGGGAGCAAACAAGCAAAAAGCCTTGATTATCCACTGTCATGTAGTAAACATGGCCCCCAATAGACAAGTACAGGGATATGTGTGTGTGTCCTTTTTCCTCAGGAAAAAAGATAATACAGAGGCATTGCCAAAGGGAGAGCACAGAAAATGAAATTATCACCACATAAAATGTTGGTTCCAGGTGTCAAATCATCACTGTAAATTCTATAGAGCATCCAAACTGCAGTGACAGTGTTCTATATTAATTGCTGGCTCAGGTCATCCTTATCTTTTTTCCTCCAAGTTATGTGTTTGAGAAGTATAACCTCTTCCAAGTCATCAGGTTAAAAAACAACAACAGAAGCTTCCCAGGAAAGACCAGTTCTTCTGTGCCCTAGAAAAATTTCTTTTATTTTAGGAGTTGACAACACTTCTGGTGGCTGGTGATTCTTTTTTAGCCTCACCTGTAAGGATTGAAACAGCATAGGAATCATTGGTTCCTAGTCCAGAGATGGCCATTTGGTAAATATATAACAGTTTCATTTCAAGGCCACCAAGCACTGCAGCAGTACTCATTAATTTGGAAAGGTTAATTTGGAGAGAAAGAAGCTTTAAGGGTATATCTTTATACAGGCAGTAGGCAATCATTGAATATGTCTTTATGTTTGTCTGCAAGATAGATTCTAGTTTAGCCAAGCCTATGTGTGATTTTCTGCCAAGGCAAGCCAAAAAGTCAGTAACCCATGAAGCGACAAGAGATGTACAATTTAGGTCAAGATGTCTGACACCAAAAGGCCCAAAATAGAAAGGAATGGAATTTTGATTTCCAGGTATCTACAATTTCTGTAATACTTTACAGTGAGTGATTAAAATATTATTTTAATATTTAAGGCTATTCTATAATAAGTGTTGGAGTACCCATAACTTCTGGAGGCAAGTTATTTCATGGGTTAATTGTTCTACCTTTCAGGAAATTTATCCTTAGTTCTAGGTTGGTTCATTCCTTGATTAGTTTCCATCCATTGGTTCTTGTCCTGCCTTCTAGTTCTTTGAAAGATAGGCTGACCCCCTCCTCTGCAAAATTATATTTTCAGTCCTGGGCAGGTACCATAAGTCTTGGGCAAGATAAGTGATACATGGCTTATGCAACAGTTTTATGATATGACGACAAAAACAACAATGTCCAAAGCGTAGTCTAAATGAATTTGTTGTTGTTGTTGTTGTTGTTGTTGTTTGCTCCGTCGATCTCGGGAGATCATGGAAAATTAGCATCATGAAAATGGACATGAAATGTGCTGAGTCTGTGGTGGAACCGCTCTCATCCTTTGCATTCTGTGTGACCGTTTTTCTTGCCATTGGATATTTCTTCTTTCCTCAGCTGCCTTGATGATGTTCCTCGTGGCTGTTCACCAACCTTGGCGATTTGAGGCCATGGTCTCGAGCTGAGAGGGGTTGAATCCACCAGCTTTAAGATCTCGCTTGCAGACGTCCTTGTAGCAGAGAGCTGGGCGTCCAGTACGCCTTGTGCCGGTGGCAAGCTCTCCAAAAAACATGCTTTTGGGTATACGGTCATCGTCCATGTGGATGACATGGCGCAACCAACGCAGGCGTCTTGCTGTCAGCAAGACATACATGCTTGGCAACCCTGCCTTGGCCAGGACATCAATGTTGGTTATGTGATCTTGCCAGGTGATACGAAGGAGTCTGCGGAGGCAACGAAGGTGAAAGGCGTTCAGCCTGCGCTCCTGATGAGAGTAGAGTGTCCATGCTTCACTGCCATAGAGGAGGGTACTCAAAACAACTGCCCGATAGACTTGCATCTTTGTGTTGGTAGTCAGCATAACATTGTCCCACACTCATTTTTTCAGGCAGGCCATTGCTGCTGCTGCCTTGCCAATCCTAGCGTTCAAATCAGAGTCAAGAGAGAGGTTGTTCGCAAGTGTAGAACCGAGATAGGTGAATTTGTCTACCATCATGAGGTTGTGTTCACCAATGGAGATGCTTGGAGCACCACTGACATCCTGGCACATAACCTCTGTTTTCTTCAGACTGATGGTTAGTCCAAACTCGTTGCATGCAGCTGCAAAGCAGTCAATAAGTCACTGCATGGCCTCCTCTGAGTGCGCAGCAAGGGCGGCATCATCTGCAAAAAGTAATTCTCTGATGAGGACTTTCGTAACTTTCGTTTTGGCTTGCAGACGCGCGATGTTGAATAATCCACCATTGCTCCTGGTGCGTATGAATACGCCGTCATCAGACTCGTCAAATGCATATGAGAGGAGTAAGGAGAAGAATATTCCAAAGAGTGTAGGGGCAAGAACGCATCCCTGTTTGACACCGTTTTTAATTGGGAAGGGTTCAGAGCACAACCCATCGAATTGGACAGTCCCATTCATGTCATCATGAAAGGATACGATCATTCTCAGAAGCTTGGGGGGGCATCCAATGTGCTGGAGGAGAGCAAACAGTCCATCTTGACTGACCAAGTCGAAGGCCTTGGTTAGGTCTATGAAGGCGAGATAAAGCGGCTGTCTCTGCTCACGGCATTTCTCCTGGAGTTGTCTTACGGAGAAAACCATGTCGATGGTCGATCTGGCGGCTCTAAAGCCGCACTGTGCCTCTAAATGAATATGGATGCAAAATTAATGCAGAGTGAGACACAAGTATGAAAGGAGGTGGATTGGTCATATAGAGAGAATGGATGAGGATCAAACTGCAGAACAAATGTATGAAAGAAAGTAAATGAATTGAGATCACAAGATTGACTGAAACTGCTGGAGGGAAGTTGATGAAACTGAAAAATAGAGAGAAAAGAAATATAAAGAAAAAGGTATGAAATGGAATATGGATATGGTGAAAGCAAGGCTGGGTTTCAAGAATGGAAAGGTAAGCAGATGTAGTGAATGGTATATGAATAAAGCAGTTTTGCTATATTTCCTTTGTCTTATGTCTTCATTTTTCTTAATTTCTTTGCTCTGGATAATGTTGCATCCTCTAAAATAGACTCACATGGTGAACAGTTGTGTGTGTGTATGTGAGTGAATTGGTAAAAATATAGCAAAAATATAATGGTTAGGGCATCATTTGTAATGGTAGTAGAGTAGTAGTAGTAGTAGTAGTAGTAGTAGTAGTAGGTGTAGTAATAATAGTAGATAGTAATAATGACAACAATAGTAATAATGCAACCTTTAAGGCAATAAATAAAACATATGGGAATGTTATGTCTGTGTTTTGTCATCCTTACATTAATTTGATACAATAATGTGTTAGAGTTCGAAACAGACTTTCCAAATTTGGAATGCTTTTTTTTTTAAAAAAAGAAAGAAAAGCCTGCTCTGTGAAGATTTCACAGCTTCTTCACTTGGTTGACTCCTCAGGAAAATGTGATGTGTCTCAGGAGGGTGATTCCCACCAGTGACATTTAAAAATAAACAGAACTGCACTTGTGAGTGTTTTCCTCTTTCCAGTCGGAGCTGGGCCTCCTCTCCCAGTTTGAACAAAAGCAGGAAGACATGGGAGAATGGTAGAGGAAGGAGCAACTGAGCAAGCAAAAATAATATTGCCCAAGCAAACACAGACAATTTGAGAGTTACAGATGTTTGGAGAAGATCTTTTGGAACATTTCCCTAGCAAAGCTTCCTGAGAGAGCCCACATCCGTCATGATGTTCCCCAGATGCTCCTTGTTTTAAGGGCTATCATGGGGTGGGGGAGGGCAGGAGCTATCATATCTGTCAGAAAATTGTGGGTTCGAACTATAAGATTCCTCAAATCACAACATCCAAAACTGAGAAGGGCCAACAGGATGAATCATGGGAAAGAAGAAAGTAGTTTCGGAGTTCTGAATTGTAATGAGGGTTTATTTGGAACACTGACATTACAGTAGACCCATAATAATTTTCTCCAACCTCACATTTTCCAGATATTTGGGGATTGCAGCTCGCCAAATGTTAGCTACACTGACTTAAAATTCTTGGAGTGGCAATCCCAAAACATCTGGAGAGTGTCATGACTGGAAAAGCTACCAATACTATAACCTGAAGAATTTTTCAGAGGTTGTTTCACTCGCTTGTTAAATGCAGCAAAGCCTTCTATCCCATTTTGACTTTAATTTACATCAATGCAGAAAACTTCATTTGATTCAAAGGAAGGCATCTTTTGTTGCTATATTTAATAATTCATAGAGAAAGGATAAAATAATTAATATACAAACCATTTAGCTCAGGTGGCTCCAGAGCCAGAGTTTCAAACAATTGAAACTAAGCACCGAAGATATTTCTGTATGACATATTTGGGTTTTGTGTGTGTGTGTGTGTGAAATCTGATGAAAGATGCTGATAGTACACGAAACCCTACAAACACTATTACATAATAACGTGTTTTGACATGTACAGTGCATCTTATTTATGTTGATACTCTAAATGTGAAGTTTTAATGCACATAAGCATTTTTACAGCATAAGTAAGAGGTGATGAGAGGCAAGGATATTTCATAAGAATCAACATCCTTCAAATAGAAGATTCACAACAGGAGAGAACAAAGTCAAGAAAGAAAGAAAAATAACATGATTAGTTGTGTATCCATCTTTCCAGAAACAGTCAAAGTCCATAAATGTTACACTGAACCCTAACAAGTGTTCCACACAACATCCTGTAGTCTGAATCAACTAGTAAAAACAATATAATTTAAGACAGGGTGTCAAATTCGATTTCATTGAGTGCCGCATAAGGGCTGTGTTTGACCTGAGGGGTGGCTGGGTGGGTGGTGGCCAAGATGGGCATGGTCAGCTTGACATCACCTGTGTGGGTGATGCCTATAGTGGTCCGAGCACTCGCCAGTAAAAACAGAGTTCGCAGCCTTCCCAAGCTCCTTTTCCCCGGCACAGAGTTGCAGGAGGCCATCACAGGTAAAATTGGGCTGGTCCTTCATTGTTTCCAGAGCAGCCCTGCAAGCCAGATCTAAGCATCCCACTAGCCAGATCTGTCCTGAGGACCTTGAGTTTGACACCCCTGATTTTAAGAGCATAAGAACATAAGTAGTGCCTTGTAGGATCGGCCACCTGCCCCATCTAATCAGTTTGTTCTCACAGTGACCAGTCAACGACAAAAGGAAGCCAGGACTCCTAGCAGATGGCCTTCAGATCACAACTTCCATTAATTGATCCAGTTCTCTTTTGAAGCCAGTGAAGCTGGTAGCCAGCACCACATCTTGTGGGAGTGAATTCCAAAGTTGAATTACATGTTGTCAGGCGGTACTCCATTCAAAATCCAAGAAAGAAATACTTAGACTCTTTAATTTAGAGAAAAGTTATCTTTTACTGAAAGTGAAGTGGTACCAACCAGAGAATTCTGAATCTGAGGAATTAGGCGCGTAAATCACATATACAAAGTGATGGAAGTGTTCCCACCCCCAATAGTTCAGATGAAACTTCCAATTAGAAATTGTGAATATGATCATGTGGGCATCTTCAGGTGATGATGAGGCTTCTGTCCGTTGACCTTGGCATACTTTGATAACGGGTTGCAGTTGCGCAGAGAAAGGAAAGCTAAGTGAGAAATAGAAACCTAACTCTGATGTATGCTTCCCCCCCCTTCATTTACACAACAGAAAAATGTAACACCTCCAGCTCACTTCCCAGATTCATCCCACTCTCCCCTCCCTCCATTTCTTATGACAGCCAAAAGATGCAAAGCAATAGTAGAAGATCTTGAAGGCTGACATTCGGCCCTCCTAGAAAAAGGAAAACTGTCAGTCCTAGAAGAGAGAGAGGAGAAAATATAAAGACAATAATTAATCATTAGACAATTACAAAGGAATACACTCCTAGGGCTTATCAGGATACTTGGAACAAAATGCTTTGATCAACTTAGGGGCTTTAACATTGGTGTCATTAACCCATTCGGCTTGTGAAGAAGGGAAATGTTTCCAGGCTACAAGATACTGGAGCCGACCCCTCCATTTGCGAGAGTTGAATTTTGGAACAAGGTATGCAATGTACCTGTTTGGAAAATAAATCAGTTACTACCCAAATAACCGTGTTTCCACTGCTTTCGGGTAATTCTACTATAAAGTCCTCTCTTTTGTCTGTCATATTTCCAGAATAAAATTTCATTGGGGAACCTCTAGTTCTTATATTTTGGGAAGGGGAATATAACTTCTCCATGTCTACTTTAGACATACTAAAGTACTAATAAAAATTGGAAAACTGAATAACAGGAAAAAATGAAAGCGGTAGATTGGCCCCTCCTTAATGCATTTCTAGGCCTGGATTTTCCATGCAAGTCATCCTGTATCAGCCTCTGTTAGAGCTATTCCTCCTCTGAGGTCTGATCTATATTACAACTTTCTGTCAATGGCACTATCATGACATTCCCTAAAGAGCTGTGATAATGATTCTTTTATAAAGCATCGGGGGCTTCTTTTAAAATTCTTTTGCATATATATCATCAATAGTATTAAAGTTTTTGAATTTCCAGATGGAGTCTCGTGTTGAATGGCTTTATGTTTGAAGTAGCAGAATTGCCATCACATTCTTCCCAAAGAATATAAGAGAATTTAAAAGAGCCACCTCGGCATAATGTCAAGCAATACATATAGTTATTAAAATAATTTTGCTAAAGGTCTATTAAAGCATCCTAGAATTCATAAGCAATGCAATTTAAAAGCCATCGGCAATGCAGGGTGGAGGAAAGTGGGGATACGCAAAATAAAGAAATAATGTTTGTCTGAATCCTGTGTGGTTTTTCAAGGGACATTTTTTCCTCTTCATAGGAAGGATGAAAGGTCTGTATAAGAAGTGACTATGTTGTTTTGGGCCTCCTAGTTGAGAGATGGCAAATTCAGCAATAGTTTGAATCTTCTCTTGGGAAAAGGCTAGAGAAGGAAATAATAGGGGATGTGTGAAACTATCTTGTTCTCCAAGCCTCAACAAACCTCAGGGGAAATTTTGTAGTTTGCAGTTCTGTGAAAAAGTGACATCAATACACTGACATTATACAGTTTTATACCTTATCTAGGGACTATACAACCCGCGATCCATTGGGCCATCATTCCAGAGATATTTCCTTACTGGACTCCTTAATACCTTCAACAACAGCACAGCTTCTAATGTTCTAAAAAAGTTCCGAAAAATTCAGGAAGTTTATTTAAGGCCCAGTCCCACTGGTCAATGGACGCAAAACATATACATAAAGGCTAGGTCCCACTGGCTGATGGACGCAAAACGTATGCATAAAGGACACAGCGGATGAGCAAAATTTCGGGGTTGGCTCCATCCGTTGTCATCCACTCCAAAAAGTGGTGAAAAATTGCATAAACAGAACGGAAAAGAATGGACATGGGTAGTATGTAGTGGGGATGTTAAGCGGATGTTCATAGGAAGCCTAGCGGATGACAGAGGATGGAAGTGGATGACACATCCGAAGGAGTTCCAGGGGAGAATTGCGAAGCAGACCCATAGCGAAAGGGGCGGATTCATAGCAGATGACGCGGATGCATCACGGATGCCTATAGGAAGCAAAGCGGATCCCATGCGGATGTATATCGGATGCAAAACGTTCAATGCGCATGCGGGGAGTATGAATTGCATCAGCTCCGCGGATATAAAAGGATGCAACATGCATGAAGTCAGCATTCAGGGGAAAGACGTACTGCCACATACATCTAGCAGGAACACCATGGTTCGTCAGTCAGGGAAGAAGAAGAAGCCCGTGCCTACTCGTGCTAGCCCTGGCAAGAAGGACAGAACTAGCAACCCACGCCCTGGCACTGACTCTGAAGTTGCTGCTGCTGCTGCTGTGGTGGACCAGCTCCAAGGCCCTAAAAGTCCTGCTGCTGAAGGCTCTGCTGCTCAAGCCCCTGATAGCCCTGATGAAGGCCCTGCCAGAGGGAGGAAGAGGCAAGGAAAGGAGAAGGGAGAGAGGAAACAGTACACCGTTTCTGAGGACCATGAGGATAAGGTGCTGGAATGGCTGAGGGAGAACGAGTACCTCTGGAGAAAGGACCACAGACTCTATCGTGTCACCAAGAAGCAGGCAGCTTAGAGAGACAAGGCAGAGAGCCTGGGGTACACTGCAGATGTACTCCTGGGATGGTGGAAGCACATGCTTACCTGGTATGGCAAGCTACACCTCAAAAAATCCAGGCAGGCCGCTGTCAAGCTTATTGACTGGGAGATGTACGTCATGGCCAAGTGCAGTTTCCTGGAGGGTGAGATCTGCCACCGAGGAGCAGCCCTTCTGAGACCCCTCTCCCTCAGAGAACCCACAGACAGCCAGTCCTCTTCCAGCCAGGAGCCAGCTACCCTGTCCAGGCAGGTGTCATCAGAGGGCCGCACAGCAGAGACCCCACTGACAGCTGCACTCCCCATGCTGGCGGACTTGGAGGATCCCGTGGAGGATGATGCCCTGCTGTCACAAATGCAGGAAGAAGTAGCAGCCACCAGAGGCCAACCCACCCCCACCCCCAGCTCCAGAGGATGCAGGCAGAGAGGCAGACTGGAGGGCTAGGACCACAGTGTGCTGTTGGAAATCAGGGACACAATGAAGACCAGCACAGAACTTCTCTCTCAGCTGGTCCACTTGGACAGAGCATCCTCAGGCCAGAGCACCTTCATTACCTACGTGAGCCAGACCCTGAGGGACCTGCCCGAGGCCGAGTACCAGGTGATGAAGCAGAAGATCACAGCACTTCTGCACAACCCTCAAGGCCCAGCTGAAGCTGCTCCTACCCAGTCCAGGTCTGCTCCTCCACCCCAGGTGATGTCACAGCCCTTCCACGGCTTTCAACAGCCCCTCACCTACCAAGGCTACAACTACCAGGACTTCCCACAGCAGAAGCAGAACTTCCCAGTCCAGGCCCAGGTTCATTTGATGCCACAGATGCCAGTCCTCACCCAGCTGCAGACCAGACAGCCCCACTACATTCCTCCTTCCTCCACCCCACAGCCAAGCAAGTCAATGGACAATCTGTCATCAGTATTGGGCCTCACATTTCAGGTCCTTCATGAAGGGTCTCTCAACCTCACGGGACTGAGCAGTGGGATGGGCAGGGATACCTGTGGGATGGGTAATAGCTGTGGGATGGGTAAGGATAGCAGTGGGATGGGCAGAGATACCTGTGGAATGGGTAATAGCTGTGGGATTGTTAAGGATAGCAGTGGGATGGGCAGGGATACCTTTGGGATGGGTTAAGATACCTGTGGGAGGGCAGGGATACCTTTGGGTAAACCTCCAGTGCAAGCTTAGTGGGACTGTATGGTCCACCCTCCCAGGTGCCACACCTTTGGCCCTTCATTATCAATAACAATGTAAGCATTGATCCACACATTTGAACATAAACACAACTCTTTATTAATGCCCTAATCATTGTAGGACCACTCAACATACATGGCACAATCTCATCAGTGTTATCCGACAGGCTCAAGGAAGCATCCATTAATCATCTATCATCCTGTCTTGCCACTCCACTGCTCCACCTGGGGAGTTGGACCAGTGTCTCAGTAGGTTGCGCTGCTTCTTCCCTTCATGTGAAGCTCTGTTGGGGCCTTGTACATCCACCGTGTCTATCTTCGTCCTTGCCTCCATTCACCAGGCTCCATGTCCCCATTCCCTTGTTGACGGTCCACAAGTCTGTTCTGCAACACTGGGTAGCAGGAGCGCATGAGATTGTGCAGGATGCAGCAAGCTTCCACGATGCTCCTCACAGTCTCTGGGTCATGCTGCATGATGGTGAGAAGTATCTGGAACCTGTTGGCCAGGATGCCAAAGGCGTTCTCCACCACCCGTCTTGCCCTGGACAGCCTGTAGTTGAAGATCCTCTCTTCACAGGTGAGGTCTCTTGAAGTATACGGCTTCATGAGGTAGGTTCTGAGGGAGAAGGCGTCATCACCAATGATGAAGTAGGGCACATCTTGTGTGTCAGTGGGTAGGGGGTCTGGATCTGGAAAACCCATGATGAGGTTGCATTCCAGCCCCTCCTTGAGGTCACTTGCATTCTATACCTGGCCATCTGACCTGTTGCCTGAAGCATCGATGTAGATGAACTTGTAGCCAGCATCAACCATCGCAAAGAAGATGATACTGAAGAAGCTCTTGTAGTTGTAATAAGTGGACCCTGAGTTGGCTGGAGCTTTGCAGGCCACTTGCTTCCCATCTATGGCTCCAACGGTGTGGGGAAAGTTCCACCTCTGATACCACTCTTCTGCAAGTTTTCTCCAGCCTTGTTCAGTGGTGGGGCACCTGAGGAGCTCCTCCACATATTCTTCAATGATGGCCTGTACTACTTCTCTGACCACTTTGCTGATGCTGTTGTTTGGCACCCTCCACACATATTGCATGTTTCTGTATGTGGTTCCAGAGGCCAGGTGCCGCAGAGTCAGTGCCACCTTCAGTCCAGGGTCCAGGTTGGGATAGAAATTGGTGGTAGGCTTGGTCAATCTGGGTCTCAGACGCTCTACAAGTTTGTCAAACATAGCTGGTGGCATCCTCATGAAGTGATGGAATGCACGAGGGTCTTCATTCCTCAGCTCCACCATCAACTGGTCATACAGTCCAAACTCCATTCTTCTCACGATCCATCCTCGGACCCACAAAGGTCTCGGATGTCTCCTTCTTCTCCTTCTGTGTAAAACTTGACACAGTCTGAACAGGTTTTGGTTCTGGTGATGAATGATCGCAGCTACCGTATGGACTGTGTCATCATCCATGGTGGAGAACAATTGATGACGTTGAAGACCAAGACCAAGGATAATGAGTGCAGTGGGACCGGCCCTTTAGAAATGTATTTGTCTTGAAAGTAACCCACGCTGAGTTATATAGCTCAAGCATGCATTAGCAGTTGACCATGGTAAATATTTTATGACATTTTGCACTATATGTCATAAAATATTTTATAATTTTATGTCCTCTTCTCTGGATTACTGCAACATGCTCTACATGAGGCTGTCCTTGAAATGCGTTTTGGAAACTTCAACTGGTACAAAATATGAATACAGAAATAATAAAGCATGTCAGATGTTCAATATATGTAACACCATTAGTGTGTGAACTGCAGTGATTCTGACACAAATCAAAGTGCTGGTTGTGAGCTTTAAAGCTCTTCATGGCTTGGAAATGGGTTACCTGATGGTCCATCTTCTCCCAGTTGTTTCTACTCATTCAGTTCAGTCCAGTAGGTTAAGCATGTGACAGATCAGCTGAGGAATGTCAGTCAACAGAGACTAGGAGACATGCCTTTTCTGCTGTAGCCTCTGAAATATTCCCCCTTTTAGAGATTAGGATGCCCTGACCCAATTGACCTTTTGTAAGACCTTGAAAATCTGGTGGGGCCTGGAACCCCAAATGTGTGATGGGGCCCATTTCCCAGCTGTATTCAGATCTACAGAGACCCATGCTGAAATTAGTAGATATAGAAAATAAATAGTGTCATAAAATATTTCATAAAATTTGCCCAATTTCAGTTCTATGGGAATTGAAGTCCCGGATTTTTGGACACATTCTGTTAAGTTAGATTAATTGAAATACCTTGGTTCAAAAAGAGAATACAACTGATTGCTCTATGATGTTAAGTGTTACACATAGGCAAACAGGATAATTTTAATAATATATACACATATATAGGGATGCAGTAGAGAATGCGACTGGTTTGATTTGAATTAACACTTTAAAACAGGATCTAGGAAAAACAGAAGGACTTTTGGGGAGCAGAAGCACTAAGGAGGAATTATGTCCCTCTAAATATAAACAGATTCTACATTGATTATTCATATAAGGTAATTATTACCATGTTTCCCCCAAAATAAGAACTTGTCTTATCTTTTTTTGCTACCAAAAAAGGCACCAAGTCTTATTTTGGGGGGGGGTGTCATCTACTTACTAACCTCAGCATAACCCCCCGCTCTCCTTTTCGCTTTCAGAGGCCTTCAGGAACTTCTTCTTCTGCAACTGGCAAGGCTTTCCTGAAGGCCTCTGCAGCAGATAAGACCTCCGGATCTATCCGGAGCTTTGTTATCAGCTACGGAGGCCTTCAGGAAAGCCTTGCCAGCCTTGCCAGCTGCAGAAGAGATAGGCCAGCAAGGCAGCTGTCTTGGCTACAATTGTCCAAAGATAAGTAGTAGGGCAGCTCCACCCCCACCTTAGCTTAAGTTTTACCCATGGACTCTGGAGTGGGAGGGATCTTATTTTGGGGGTAGGGCTTATATTGGGTGCACATGTAAAAATCAAGCTCGGAATTACTTTCAGGGGAGGTCGTATTTTTGGGGAAACACGGTAAAGAAAATTTTAATTGTTTATAATAAAAAAATCAGCCACCTTCATTACCTTGTCTCCCTCTTCTCCCTCCTTTCCTGCTTCCCTCTCCTTTCTTACACAACATTTTTTTCTGACTCAAAAACTATCAATTCTCAAGTATATCTGTGAGCTGCAGTGAACACATGCCATTATATGGCTGAGCCTCTTGGTACTGAGTAAATTTAACCTGTCAGTCAACTAACTCTGCAAGTGTCACCATGTGGCAAAGCTTTTTAATATAAGAGGGGAAATGTGCGAAAATTATAGGGCCAGATGGTTCAAATGGTTAAGAAAAAAGTTGGTATCTTTTAAACTGCTGGAATCACCTTGATCCCAGAAGAAAATTATGTTATGAAATTGGTTCTGTGTCCCAGGTTACCTAAAGACACAAAATATGTGAAAAAATAATGATGAATGTTATCTTAATTTTTTTTTGCCTCCCCCTGAAGGTACCCCTGCATACCAAAAACATTTTTGGTATTGGTCAACAGCCAAGCAATACAGACAGTATTTTTTTTCACTCACACAGCCCAGTACCTGAAGCTGTTTCACACATTATATAACCCATTCTGATAGAATTGTAGCATTTTATTTTATAACAGAATACCAGAGTTGGAAGGAATCTTAAAGGTTTTCTAGTTCAAACCCCTGCCCAAGCAGGCGATCCTGTACCATTCCAGAGAAGTGTCTGCCCAGTCTCTTCTTAAAAGCCTCCCGTATTGGAGCAATCATAACTTCTGATTGTTAATTAATTAATTGTTCTCACTGTTAGGAAATTTCTCCTTAGTTTAGGTTGATTCTCTCTTTGATTAATTTCCATCTATTGTTTCTTGTCTTTTCCTCTGGTGCTTTGGAAAATAGGTTCACCCCTTCTTCTTTGTGGCAGCCCCTCATATATTGGAACACTGCGATCATGTCACCCCCTACTCCTTCTTTTCACTAGACTAGATTCCTGCAATGGTTCTTCATGATTTAGCCTCCAGCCCCCAATCATCTTTGTTTCTCTTTTCTGCACTCTTTTCAGATAAAAATAACTGATGAGTTAGCTCTTCAACTCAAGTTCATGAGTGAGCACACATGCACAGTCACTTGTAAATTTTAATTCTTCAACATACCTGAACATACTACCACCTGAACATACTACCAGCATTCAATGTCTAAACCTCCTTCTTGTTATTCCATTTATCTTATTATGTAAAAATGTGTATACTGTTATTCTCCTTTTCTCTTATTTCTATCTCTAATTTTTATTCATGACACTATTATATTAAAAGATGCTTCCTTTCTGCCTTTCATCTCTCATCTGCTTTATTACTTTAATTCATCATTATTTCATTATTCAATGTTGCCATATTCAGTTCTGATACCAGTCACAATATTATTTAAACATACAGAATGATTATATTCATATTGTATATATTCATCCAGTCTGTATGATTCTGCTGTCAATATATCTATTTATATTAAAATATATTATTTCATTGTGCTCACTAACCCTAAATGAGGCTAACCCTATCTTAACCCTAACCCAACAAATTCTTGTTGATAGCATGTAGCATAAAAGGCAAAGACGTCCCTATGTATTTTATTCTGCTAGTCATTACCAATTATACAGGGCGGTGCTCATCTCCATTTCAAGGGCCATTGAGACAGTGCTGTCCAAAGATGTTTTCCTGATCATGTGGCCAGTATGATGTCCAGTATGGAGCACTGTTATCTTCTCACCAGCATGATAATTCAGCGGTTAAGATGTTGATCTTGTCGGCTGAAAAGCTGATAGCCCAATAGCAATAGAACTTAGACTTATATACTGCTTTACAGTGCTTTACAGATTGTTTATAGCCCTCTCTAAGAGTCAGTATATTTCCCTCAACAGTCTGGGTCCTCATTTTACTCACCTCAGAAGGATGAGTCAACCTTGAGCTTGGTGAGATTTGAACTGCCAAATTGCCGGCAGTCAGCAGAAATAGCCTGCAGTACTGCACTCTAACCACTGTGCCACCAAGACTCAAGTTTGAGACCTGAGTGTTGTGTGACAGGGTGAGCTCCCATCCTTGCCCAAGTTCCTGCCCACCTAACAGTTCGAACCTAACAGTTCAAAAGCATACAAATGCAAGAAGATAAATATGTATCACTTTGGTGGGAAGATGACAGTGCTCCATGGATGTAGAATAACCAATGCTAATTTCAACTTTGTTAAATTGAAAATTGTATTATTTCAATAATTGAGATTTTGTGGATGAGGCTAACTAAAACATTCCTTCCAAAAACACCAGCTTCATGTTTTGAGATGCTCTTCTGCAGTGGTCCCTAACCTTTTTTGTACCAGGGACCAGTTTCACGCAGAAACACTTTTTCGTGGACTGGCAAAATCAATTCTTACCCAACAGTAAAGGGCTTCTTAACTTTAGCAATGTGGTCTGCAAAGTTAGGCGCGGAAGTTAGCATGGAAGTTAGGTGAAGGCGGAAGTGGTTGTCTTTCAAAATAAGGCACCTGGAAGCAAAAACATATTTTTATATATATTTTAATCATGATTATTCATTCTTTGCGGCCCGGAACAAAATGATCCATGGACTGGTATCGGTCCAGGGCCCGGTGGTTGGGGACTCCTGCTCTTGTGAATAATGCAGATAGTCCTCAATTTATGACAATTGAACAAAAAAAATTCCATTGCGAAGGAAGACCATCGCTAAGTGAGTTTTGCCACATTTTTACAATGCATAACTTAACTATTTCTAGTTCTGAATGTCAGATTTTCTAACTATGCAATTTTTAGGGACAAATGTCTATTTGCTCAGTA
Source organism: Laticauda colubrina (assembly GCA_015471245.1). Taxonomy (NCBI): domain Eukaryota; kingdom Metazoa; phylum Chordata; class Lepidosauria; order Squamata; family Elapidae; genus Laticauda; species Laticauda colubrina. The sequence continues at coordinate 239,623 of BLBF01000042.1, forward strand.
TATGAACAACTTATTTTGTATGAGTATAACTATTCACTTCCTTCTCTCACTATCCTTGTGATTGAGTCATCCTCTAAGAATGAAACTGAGCCTGAAGAGATAAAATTTGCATCGTCCACATGGCCCATGGCAGGTTATGATAGTCCTAGCATCTGCAGCAAAGTCATGGCCATCCCAGAACAACATGCATGCGGTGACATAATAAAAATGCCACCATTATGTATTGGCATCCTGACATCTAAAGCAAATAAGGCCACATAATTTTTGTGACACTGTCACATACATTTTATCTCTATACTTCACCCCAGTACCCACAAATGGTCTTGTAGTTATCACTGCCTTCCTCCCTTGGATGCCCTTGGATGCCCAGTGTAGTTCTTGGTATTATCTTGATAATTCCAAAAACCCATTACGGATCAAGCTATCATATTGTTCCTCTGGCACTAAAGGCCCTGTCACACTGTCCAACAGATGCAAAATGGACACAACGGACGAGCAAAATGTTCCATCCATTGTTATCCGCTCTCAAAAGGGGCAAAAATTTGCATAACCAGAGCGGATAATACGGACGGGGGGAGGACGCAGGGCAGATGGAAAGTGGATGCGGAGCGGAAGCCCAGCGGATGGAAGCGGATTAGAGCGGATGGCACATCCGCTAGGCTTCCGGGGGGGGCTCAGCAAAGCGGACGCAGAACAGAAAGAGCGGATGCAGAGTGGATGCCGAGCGGATGAAGCGGATGCACAGCGGATGCACAGCGGATGAAGTGGATGCACAGCAGAAGCCTAACGGATGCCTGGCGTTAATTGCGCATGTGGGGGGGATGCATTGCGTAAGCCACGCAGATATAAAGGGAAGCAGCTCGCACATGGCCAGCATTCGGAGGAAAGACCTGCTGCAGGATACATCGAGTCCTTGCCTGCCCTGCCTGCATGCCTGCCTGCAAGCCTTGCTGCCAGCCTTGCTGCCAGCCTTCCTGCAAGCCTTCCTGCCAGCCTGCCTCCAAGCCTGCCTCCCAGCCTCCTGGCCAGCCTCCCTGCCAGCCTTGCTGCCTGCCTGCCTGCCAGCCTTTCTGCCAGCCTGCCTTCCAGCCTCCCTGCCAGCCAGTCTGCCTGCCAGCCTTGCTGCCTGCCTGCCTGCCTTCCTGCCTTCCTGCCTTCTTGCCAGCCTTCCTGCCAGCCTTCCTGCCAGCCTTCCTGCCAGCCTTCCTGCCAGCCTTCCTGCCAGCCTTGGTGCCTGCCTGCCTGCCAGCCTTGGTGCCTGGCTGCCTGCCAGCCTTCCTGCCAGCCTTGGTGCCAGCCTTCCTGCCAGCCTTGGTGCCTGCCAGCCTCCCTGCCAGCCTCCCTGCCAGCCAGCAACCCACAACCATGGGGAAGAAGCGAAAGTCTCAGCAACCTGCCGCCATCTCTGGCAAGAGGGACAGGGCCACCCTCCCGCCCCCTGGCCCTCACTCAGCTTCTGCTGGGGCTTCTGCTGCTCGGGCTCGCTCTTCCGGTGCTGGAGCTTCTGCTGAAGCTGCTCCTGGCAGTGGTGCTTCTGCTGCTGCGTACTCTGCTGAAGCTGCTCCTGGTCCTGCTGGTCCTGCTGGTCCTGCTGGTCCTGCTTGTGCTCCTGGACTTGCTCGTACTGCTCGTACTGCTCGTGCTCCTGGTCCTGCTCGTGCTCCTGGTACTGTTGGTGCTGGTGCTGGTGCTGGTGCTGCTGCTGGGGCTCCTGGTGCTTACTCTGCTGCTGATGATCCTGGTCCTGCTGATCCTGCTGCTTCTGCTGCCGATGATGATGATGATGATGATGATGATGATGATCCTGCTGCTGCTGCTGCTGCTGATCATGATGATGATGATGATCCTGCTGGTGATTATGATGATGATGATGATGATGACGATGATGATGATCCTGCTGGTGCTGCTGCTGCTGGTGGTGTGGAGGAGCAGCCCCTACTACCTGGGAGCCCCTCTGATGAGGGCCCATCTGGTCCTGCCAAAGGGAGGAAGAAGCGTATGCAGGGACGGGAGAGGAGGCAATACTTCATTGAGGAGGAACATGAGGATGAGGTGCTGGAGTGGCTGAGAGAGAATGACTATCTGTGGCGGAAGGGACACTGGCTCTACAGGGACACCAAAAGGAAGCAGGCTGCTTGGAGAAAGAGGGCAGAGAGTATGGGTTACACTTCGGAGGTGCTCCTCGCCTGGTGGAAGCACATGTACACCTGGTACGGGAAGCTGCACCTGAAGAAATCTGGCCAGGCCACGGTTAACCTGACGGACAGAGAGACCTATGTCATGGCCAGGTGCAGCTTCCTGGAGGGTGAGATCCACCACCGAGGAGCACGAGGAGCCCCTCTGTCTACCCTCTCTCTCCGGCAGCCTGCTGAGACCCAGTCCTCTTCCGGCTGAGAGTCAGTCCCTGTCTCCAGGGTAGGTTTCTGTGGAGCGTGCCACGGCGGAGAACCCGCGGACAGCTGTTGTAACCGTGGTGAAGCACGTGGAGGACTCCCTGGTGCGGTGGGAGAAAGGAGAAATCGAGTCCACCACAGTCGTAGCCGCATCCACCCCCCCCAGCTCCACCTCCACAGAAAGGCAGAGAGCCAGACAGCAGGAGGGGCAGAGCTACACTGTCCTGCTGGAGATCAGGGACACCATCCGGAGCAGCATAGATCTCCTCTCTCAGCTGGTCAGCACCGACTCCTCATTCTCCAACCGCAAGCCCTTCCTCACCTATGTCAACCAGACCCTCAGGAACATGGAGGAACCCCAGTACCAGGTGGTGAAGGACCGGATCACCGAGCTGCTTCACAACCCTCCAGATCCAGAGGAACCTGCTCCCACCCAGTCCAGGTCTGCTCCTCCACCTCCACCCCAGGTGATGTCCCTCCCATTCCAAGGCTTCCCACAGCCCCTCACCTACCAGGGCTACGGCTACCAGGAGGTCCAGCAGCACAGGCAGCAGCCCTTCCCAGTCCAGGCATAGAGTCATCAGGCGACACCATTGCCACCGGTTCCACTGATGCCACCGATGCCACCCACGACAATGATGCCACCGACGACAGCGATGCCACCCACGCCAGTCCTCACCCAGCTGCAGACCAGACAGCCCCACTACACTACTCCTTCCTCCACCCCACAGCCAAGCCCGGCCTCAGTACATCTCTCATCAGTACTGGGGCTGACACCCCATGGCATGGAGGAAGGACCTCTCAGCATCGTGGGTCTGAGCCAGCTGTCTGAGAGCTTCCTCAACACACCGTCCCCTGTTGTCCTCTCGGGGCCAGGCACCCCAATGACGATACAGACCAGCACTCCAGCACCACCCACCTCCACAGCACCTGGACCCTTCACCCCTGAGACTGGGCACACCTCCGAGTGACCAATAAGAGTGCCAGAGACTGGGTAGCTGGCTACCTGTGGACTTTATTTGGACACTTGACTTGGGTCATTTTTTTTTTACAGCTTGTTGTTCAATAAAGTTTATCTTTGATTTACACACTTGCTTCATTTCTTTTTTTTAATGAAGTCTTGGTGGAAACTTTTAGAATTGGTTTAAGCCTTTGCATGCTTGTGGGATGGGTTAAGATAGCAGTGGGATAGATAAGCCTCCAGTGCAAGCATAGTGGGACTGTATGGTCCACCCTCCCTGGTGCCACACCTATGGCCCTTTATTATCAATAATAATGTAATAATCATCCACACATGTCAACACAAACACAACTCTTTATTAAATGCCCTGTTCATTGTAGGCCCACCCAACATACATGGCCCAATCTCATCTGTGTGATGAGACAGGCTGAAGGAAGCACCCATTAATCATCTATCATCCTGTCTTGCCACTCCACCGCTCCAGCTGGGGAGTTGCACCAGTGTCTCAGGAGGTTGCGCTGCTTCTTCCCTTCACGTGAGGCTCTGTTGGGGCCTGACACATCCTGAGTGTCTATCAGATTTCACCCTTGCCTCCATTCCCCAGGCTCCATGACCCCATTGGCTTGCTGGAGGTCCATGAGCCTGTTCTGCAACACTGGGTAGCGGGTGCGCATGAGATTGTGCAGGATGCAGCAAGCTTCCACGATCCTCCTCACGGTCTCTGGGCGATGCTGCATGGTGGTGAGAAGTACCTGGAACCTGTTGGCCAGGATGCCAAAGGCGTTCTCCACCACCCGCCTTGCCCTGGACAGCCTGTAGTTGAAGATCCTCTCTTCACGGGTGAGGAGTCTGGAAGTGTAGGGCTTCATGAGGTAGGTTGTGAGGGAGAAGGCGTCATCTCCCACGATGAAGTAGGGCACATCTTGTGTATCGTTGGGCAGGGGGTCTGGATCTGGAAAGCCCATGATGAGGTTGCCTTCCAGCCCCTCCTTGAGGTCACTGGCATTGTATACCTGGGCATCTGAACATGAGCTGCTGCCTGAAGCATCGATGTACATGAACTTGTAGTCAGCATCGACCATGGCAAAGAGGACGATTCTGAAGAAGCCCTTGTAGTTGAAATAAGTGGTGCCCAACTTGGGTGGTGCTTTGCAGGCCACGTACTTGCCATCTATGGCTCCAACGGTGTGGGGGAAGTTCCACCTCTGATACCACTGCTCTGCAACTTTCTCCCATCCATCAGTGGAGGGGCACTGGAGGAGCTCCTCCTTGTATTCTTCGATGATGGCCTGCACCACTTCTCTGACCACAATGCTGATGGTCTTGTGTGGCACCCTCCAGCCGTACTGCATGCTCCTGTAGGTGGTCCCTGAGGCCAGGTGGCGCAGAGTGAGTGCCACCTTGAGCCCAGGTTCCAGGCTGGGCCAGAAGTTTGTGTTTGCCTTGGTCAACCTGGGTGTCAGCCGCTGCACAACTTCGTCAAACATGGCTGGAGGCATCCTCATGAAGTTCTGGAATGCACGAGTGTCTTCGTTCCTGAGCTCCACCATCAGCTTGTTGTACAGTCCATACTCTGCTCTTCTCCCGATCCATCTTCGGACCCAGACGCTTCTTGGCTGCCTCCTTTTCTTCCCGTAGTAGAGTTCACAGAGCCTGTAGATGGCTTCGCATTGTTGCAGAAGGATGGTGGCTGCCAAAAGGACTGTGTTACGATCCACGGTTGACATGACTGGATGCTGTGGAAGAGCAAGAGTCAGATGAAGGCTGCAGAGGTCTGCACATCTGGGCTGCTGTTCTGAAAGTGATATGCAGACGAGTTGCTCCCCCTTTTTATAGGCAGTATAGGTGTCCCTTTGCATCCTCTAGGCATCCTCTAGACTTCCTTAATATCCGAGATAGGTCCCCTCTGCGAAGGTTTTTTCCGTTTTAAATGCTTTGTTTCCGTGCTGCATCCACTGGGCATCCGTTCTGCATCTGTTCCACGTCCGTTCCGCTTCCTCCCTGCGTCTGAGCGGATGCGAGTTGTGCGGATGCGGAACGGATGCCTAGCGGATATAGCGGATGCGTAATGGATGAAGAACGGATGCGTAGCGGATGCTTAGTGGATGCAGAACGGACAAATTAGATACATTTTCCACGCAAAAGTTTTGAGCAGCTCAAAACTTTCTGAGCGGATGAAACGTGAGTAAACGGATGCTGGACGGATAGAGAGGAAGCAAAACGGAGGCAGTGAGTACATCGCGTTAACCAATGGATGGAAAGTTTTTTTGTCCATTTTACATCCTCTTTGCATCCTTTGGTGCAGTGTGACAGGGGCTTAAGCAATGAGAATGAAGGGATTATAGCTACATTAAATAGATACTCAATAACAATAGTGTATGCTCTCCTAATTTACTGACTGCCCAGAAGCAGGGAAAGGATCAATGTACTGTGGCTCAATAAGTCATTTATTCTCCCTATATCTTAAAAGGCTCCAGCAAATGAGAAGGAAAATAGAATTTAGCTTGGCAACTAGTGAAGAATAAGTGTCCCCTCAGGTGAATAGCTGCTGATTATTAACCCTTCATCTCTATAATCGAGTATAAATGTACCTGGAAAACAATCCTAAAGATGTCGCATGAATGAAAGGTTATTATATGTTTCAGCCAGAAGGCAAAGTTAAAGTATTTCAGTATGCACATTTTTTAGAACCAGTTGATTTCTCAACTGTAGGTCATTTATGAATTTCTTTGAGGTGGTAGTGCGTTCCATATATAATCAAAGATGCGTTGTGAATCTCAAGTAATGTAAAGTTTTAGGTTGTCTTTGGCTGAAAGGTAATTCTGTACTCATATATTATCATAATTCCATGCTGTCAATTTTGAAAGAGTCTCTTGGGGGCAGGGGGAGGAGAGAGAGAGAGAGAGAGTTGTTTATCATCAGCTAAAAGAGGCTTAACTGTCAAAGCACGACAAGGAAGAGATTGCTGGAGAATTCTCGATTAAATGGTTGGACCTTCTCCACAAGTACTAGAATAGGCAACTCCATTGTTTTTAAAATGGGAGGAAGAAAATTTGAAAGTTGCCCCATTTAACCTGTTTTCTTCTTCATTTCAATCACTGGCCTTTCTATGGTAGGATTAGGGCATTCCCAATACAATGGTACAGCCATCACATATTAACCGTAGAAAAAATATATTGTGCAAACCTTTTTAGCACTATATGATATTACGTTCCAAAATAATCCATGCCAAGGATATTTTGAGAAATTAAAGTGGTGATTGTGCTGGCATTTGGCAGAAAACATCCCCAAAAGGTTGAAATCAGCAGTTTTTTTCACTGAACAATCCTAAATAAAGATTTCAACTACATGTAGTCCATGATTTATGACCACAGTTGAACTCAAAGTTTCTGTTCCTAAATGTGATAAATAAATAAATAAATGTATTCATTTTTCAGTCTTTCTTAACACAGTTATTAAATGAATCACTGCAGTTGTTAAGTTAGTAACATGTTTGTTAAGTGAATCTTTTCCCCCCATAGATTTTGCTTGTCAGAAGGTGGCAAATGGTGACACTGAACTCTCATAAATATGAGTCAGTTAACAAATGTCTGAATTTTGAACACGTGACCCTGGGGAAGCTGCAATGGTAGTAAGTATAAACAACAGTCATAAGTCACTTTTTCCAGTGCCACTGTAATTTTGAACAGTCCCTAAACAAACAGTTGCAAATTGAGGACTATATGTAGTTCAGAGGAGAACCCAATCAGCAATATAAAACTGTGTTTTATTCTGGTTCAATCCATAAATATTCCATACTCTGATAGTGTAGCACTACATATTGTACATATATCATCCAATGAGACTAGATATGGAGCTAATCTGAGTCTTGCACAATGTTTTTGTGATAAGCTGCTCCATGTCCAACTAATGGAAAATGCAAGATTCAGACTCAGAGTGTAGTTTACTATTGCACCCACTGAGAATCTCCAACAACAGCATTCCCTATTAAATTACTATATGCAGATAGGACAGGGCGCCTCTGTGTCTTTCATATTTGTGAAGAAATTATGACAGTTACATCTTATTTCCCTCCTGCTGACAAACTAAATCTGCCACAATTCCCTTTCCTGCATTGCCTTAAAAATAGCGAGGAGCTTTCCTTTTGGAACAGAAGAGTCAGAGAAGATAACAAGTGGAATCTGATGCTAATAAATGAGAGCCAGGAAAAGCAATAAATAATCTTGTGGGTGGTATGCTTTCAGTGACTTCATCATTCAGCTAACAAAATTACTGAAGATATATTTCTCTCCCCTGCTTTTCTTCCACTAGCAGCAGTAGGGTACAGTAACAACGGCTGCTTAAATTGAAAGAAGCAGCTGCTTCTCTTCTCTCTTTCAGCTTCTCTATGTTAAAAAAAAAAAAGCTAGACAAACACAATTATGGACATGTAATGATTGGGGCCAAAACAGTTCTGAGTTTCAATTCACCAGTAACCTGTACTGGTTGTCAACTCTTAAAGCATTCCTGGCTTGCTCTCGAGTTGCCATAAGAAGGAGGGTGGAAATCTGATGAAGCAGTTTGGTTCTTATGACCAGAAGCTCCAGATTGTGTCCCAAGTTACCAAAGTCAGCTGGAGAGAAATGTTTTCTACAGCCAGGGAGAAAGTGTTTCATTGGAGAATGTGATTTTTGACACACCCTGGGAGGATGGTGGAAACAGGGACATAGGTGGGCAGTAAATTATATTGGGCAGAGCTGACTGCACTTGAGAAAAGTGTCGACATGTTGCTCCTAATAAATAATTGGATTTCTTCTGAAACTTGGCTCGAGGCTCATGAATTAACTAGGAACCCTGACACTAGTACCATAAACCCTTGGGATGGGGTACTGATGGTCCCTATTTATTTGTTTATTTATTTTGTCAAATTTCTAATAGCACCATAACAAGTTTGAGCAGTTTATTACAATTTTAAAAATCCCATCATAATTAACAAGAAAGTGATCAGTCTCTGGACATGTAATAAACATAGTCCTCGACTCCCCATATTCCCAAACAGTTCTGCCATGCTTTCTAAATCCAAGAAAAGAGTCAAGTCTTCAGGGCTTGTCTTAAAAGCTTTATAGGTCAGGGGTCTCCAACCTTGGCATCTTTACGCCTGGCAGATTTCAACTTCCAGAATTCTGGGAGTTGAAGTCCACCAGACTTAAAGTTGCCAAGGTTGGAGGCCCCTGTTATAGGTGATGACCAACTTTGCAAGCCAATTGGCAATCAATGCAGCACATGAAGCAGAGATGCCAGATGGACATAACTGAAGTGCTTTCAACTGCTTGTGAAACACAGCGACCCCCGGGGATAAGTTTTTGGGCATTGGGGATCAATTCCATGAAGAGAGATTTTTTTCCACGGACCACAGAGGGTGTGGTTTTGTATGCTGGCTGAATCCCGTGGATGTGACTTCACTAGTTTTGTGGGGCCCATGCTAAAAATGGAATGTCCCTGAATCCAGGTGGTTTAAACATCCATAGCCACTCCATTTTGCACAAGATCTGTTCTAAAATAGATAGCCTTCAGTTTACTCCAATTATTATGGCTAAAGGCAAACTAAACCCACTCCAACCAACATTTCAAGAACTAACAAAGGGTTGCATGTCTCCAAATGTCTTCATTAACTAGAAATAGAGTGAACCCAGCTTCCCTCTGTAGCACAAGCTGTAACAAAAACAAGCAGGGGAAAATTTGGCTCTTTTCCTGTCACTCCCTGTCTATCAAATGCATTGATTTAAATAATTACATGTCTCACTTAAAGATAACGACAGAAAACATTGCTTGACTTTAAGAAATTGTGTTTGTGTTTTGAATAATGATTAAGATCAGGGCTTTTAAAATCAAGTTTATCCCATGTTGATTTATATAATCAATTCTCAGGAGGCCAGTGACAAGTATTTTCTATTTAAGAACTTACCCCAATGACAAGTTGCTGCTTTAGGTCCTTCCTTTGGAGAGCCCACCTATGTTCATACAATACACTCAAACAAAAACAATAAACTCACATTAATGGTTTAATGTGCTATATAAATCCACTCAAATTTATGAACTAGTATGCCATAAGCATAGTTAATTAAAATTAGTTATGTAAGTTATGATTAAGCAAGCCTTAGTTTAACACAATGGCTGAATATAATCAGAATTTTAGGCGGCCTTAAACAGGACCACTTGTGTGCTCCATGTATGCATCTCCTCAGTTAAGAAGGTTAGCCGTTGTCTGTAGAACTGGGAGTAGGGGGCGTGGTGGCTCAATGGCTAAGACACTGAGCTTGTCAATCAGAAAGGTTGGCAGTTTTGCAGTTCAAATCCCTAGCACTGTGTAACGGAGTGAGCTCCCATTACTTAACCCAGCTTCTGCCAACCTAGCAGTTCAAAAGCATGTAAAAATGCAAGTAGAAAAATAGGGACCACTTTGGTGGGAAGGTAACAGCGTTCCGTGTGCTTTTGGCATTTAGTCATGCCGGCCACATGACCATGGAGATGTTTTTGGACAATGCTGGCTCTTCAGCTTTGTAACGGAAGAGAGCTGGAAACGACTAGCACATATGCATCCATTTCATTTCTTTCAATATATCTTTCTTCTCCAAACATTTGTTCCAAGGCTATGTTGTACCACTATAATGCTATTTAACTTCTGTATAGCTTTAAAATTTCCCTACCTATGTTCCCAACCATAATAAATTCCCCAGTGTTCACATATTTTTATATTTTTACATTTACAATTTGCAATTGTTTGCTCCATTTCCTTTGCAAAATATCACTCTGTGTTGTTCTTCATAACTCTGTGTTGTTCTTCAATCCATAAATTTTCAGCTTATTTGTTGCATTCTAGAATCTAACTTTTGTTGCAAACAATTCAGGCTATCAGCAAACATAAACATGCATATATTAAACAACTAGGGGATGTCTCTCATTGTTTAATAAATATTTTTCCTTGTACTTCTTAGTCTTAAAGCTATTTGTTGACATAACTGGCATCTCTATCCTAAGAAAATCTGGATCTATTCTGCTGTTCTCCAAAGCACCTGAAGGCAGAACAAGAATCAATGAATGGAAACTAATCAAGGAACAAACCAAACTAGAAATAAGGAAACATTTCCTGACATTAGTCTGTGGAAAAAGCTTGCCTTCAGAAGTTATGGGTGCTTCACCACTGGAGGTTCTTAAGAAGAGACTGGTCAGTTACTTGCCTGAAATGGTACAGTATAGGGTCTCCTGCTTGACTTGAACTAGAATACTTCCAAGCTCCCTTCCAACTCTGCTATTCTATTATGTATTTAACCCAATTATGCCTTGTAGTGGTGGGATTCAATTTTTTTTTACTACCAGTTCTGTGGGCATGGCTTGGTGGGCGTGGGAGGGGAAGGATACTGTAAAATCTCAAATCAGAGGTGGTATTTGCTAGTTCTCTGAACTACTAAAATTTCTGCTACAGGTTCTCCAGAACTGGTCAGAACCTGCTGAATACCACCTCTGATGCCATGTTGCCAGCTTTGATTTAATTAATTAAGTTGTTTAGCTAGTTTCTACTACTAACCATTCAGTTTTCTAGTCTTCCAGCCAATTTTTTTGGAGGGGGGGTAGAGTGGAAGAGGGAATATTTCTCATCTTGCTCCACCTTCATAATGTAAAGAACATTCTGCTTTTAGCCAGAGTAGATCAGAATATCAATCACTCCATTCTGGCTGCCATCTTGACTCTTTGGATCATACTCTGCAGATCCTTCTAAAGGCCCAAAGCCTTTTTATCCCACTCTTTGCAGCAAGCAATGTTTTGCAGGAAGCCCCCCCCCCAAGAATGAAATATCTTGAGGAATAGGCAGAATATTATATTTCCCTAAATGAGAAATGGAGAAACATGTTCTTAGAGGCAGGAAGCAGCCCCCAAATCTTTCTTAATAGCCTGCAGAAGATGCCAGCACTTAAGATATAAAGAGCTTATTGAAAGAAGAATCCAACTTCTTCTTAGATGGCTCTATTCATAAGCAAAGCAACTACTGCAGGCAGAAATCCATTCAAGACAGGATATTTTGAAACTGCTTGCAGCAAAGTTTGACAGCTAACAAAAGCAGAGTGTTTGGATTAGAAGCAGCCCCTCGCCTAAGATCCAATACAGGACAAAATCAATTAGCCACACTAGGAATTGCCCAACACCCTTTCAGAACACAAGCCTCTTCACTGAAGTCCAAACTTCAAAGTCAAAGAAACCTTGGAGCTCAGATAAACAATAAGGCAGAGGTTCCCCAAATTAACTCAGACTAGCACCTAGGATTTGCATTTCCTCTTTTGCCTATAGAGCCAGCTACGAACCTTACATGACCCCATAGGAGTCTGACAACAGCCAATATAATATTAAAGGACATTGTTGCACAGGAACAGGAAGTTCAAATACAAAGCCCAAAGAAGTTATAAAAACCTATCCACTTTCAATTCCATGTTGTCAACTGCCAACATGTGGTTCTACTTCATCAATAAACATAAACCATCTTTCCAATCAGCCTCCATATTTCCAGTGTCTTTCTCCCAGTTTGCAACTTAACCAGATGGATGTTTCTTCCCACAGTTTTAATGGAGTGCTGTTGGAAACAGGAAGAACAATTCATTCCAAGGTTATCCTTTATATATCAAGTTAAAAGTAGGTAGTATGTGGTTGTCAGATTAGCAAAAAAAATGTTCAGATCAGCTGCAGTTTTCCTTCTCCCCAGCTGCATGCCAATTGGTTTTTACTTATTTCGCTGGAGTATGCAAATTAGCATAGCACATAAAGAAAAATTGTTCCTTCTTTCTTTGCTGAATTTCCACTGGGTGTGTAAAAACAAAAGACCAAGACCATATAATATATATAGCAATATGAATCTTTTCTTTAAAGATCAAATAACAAAGCTATAGTGTAGTTTCTTCAGATAAACATATACAACATTTCATTCTTTGTTTTGTCCAGCTTCGGTTTGAGGTAACCACAGGTGGTCACAAAACATCATTTTTTTTCAAGTTCAAGTCAGAATCCCCCTGATAGGTGGTTCAAGGTTGTAAGGATTTTAGCCTTACAACTATCCTGTAATATAAGTTAAACTGCATGATAGTGACTGGCTCCAGCTCTTTCAAAAATGCAAGACTAGATGCTACACTGAACTACCCCATTGTTCTTCCAAGTATCTGCATTTAAAAAAAAAAGGAATTTGGGAATAAGAAAATCAGGTATCTGAAGAAAATATAAGCAGGTAGCTATCTAAATGTATTCTTTTCTATCCCTGATTGGGTTAAAATTGTCTTCTCATTCTGCTTTTTCATCTGCAGATGAACAAGTAACAGAACATTCTATTCTGTTGGAAAAAATGTTTTTTTAGAAAGACAGTTTTGATGAGAATTCAAACAAGATAGAAAAGAAATTTTCTCCCCATTTTACTACCCTGCTCTAAGGGATTTTTTTTCCATTTGTTTGAAAAAGTATATTTCAAATGTGCCTTCTATGTAACTTTGTCACGGTGCCCTCAGTACAATTCCAACTCATATCAGTTATCCCAAGGTGGTTAAATGAAACAAGTAATCCTTGTAACTCTCTTTTTTCCCCATTGCCTTTTTAAAAGATATTGGATTGAAAACATCCACAAGATTTTTTTCAAATGTCAAATATAGTTTGACATCTGAATATTTTTTTAAAAAATGCATAATGCCCTTATTAATCTTTTCACATATAAGATGAAGCAAGAGAATAGAATATCTCTGTAAAATCAGCCCATCAACAGTAGCAAATAAAGCCTTAGAGATTGTAGTGGGGATTAAATCTTATATTTTGGAGTCATCGCTGTTCAGGCAATAGATTTTTTTTCTTTCTAAAAATTGGTTAAGAACGGATCTTTCCACAAAAATCAATATGTACTCATTAAATCTAGAATAGACTGAGTGGTAGTATTTTTAAGCTTTAGACTGGCTTCATTCTCCCAGGATTACTACAAGTAGTCCTAGATTTATGAGCAAAATTGAGCCCAACATTTTTGTCGCTTAGTAAAGATATTTGTTAAGTGAGCTTTGCCTCATTTTACAAATTTTCTTGCCACAGTGAATTACTGAAATTGTTAAATTAGTTTTAATACTTAATTCGGTTGTTAAGTGAATCTTGTCTTCTCCATTTACTTTCTTTGTCAAAAGGTCACTAAAGGTGATCACATGAGCCCAGGACATTGCAACCATCATAAATATGAGTCAGTTGTCAAGCCTCTAAATTTTGATCACATGACCATGGGGAGGCTGCAATGGTCATAAGTGTGAAAAATGGACATAAGTCACTTTTTTCAGTTTTAACTTTGAATAATCACAAAATGAATTGCTGTAAGGTGGGGGCTACCTGTACTAGAATTTCCTGAACAGAAGATATAAATGGGATTCTTGTTCCAGTTAGGCCTTGGACAGCACAGCTTTTCTGAATTCTGTATATTATTTCACCCAAGGTTGTTGTTTAATGCTGATTTCTAACTTGCTCTTCAGTGGTGCTACCTTATTCATTCTTTGGTTGTTACTTCTCATCTTAATGCTGACTCCTCAAATGCCCTTCATTGCTACCAGCTACCATTAGTTTTCCCAGTTTCTGACATATCATAACCTTCTCATAATGTATCCTTGCAAACAGTCATTTTCAGCAACTGTTTATTAAAAGATGGAATACTTCAGAAATTATAATTCTTGATGATTTATTATTAGATATTTTGCTCTTGTTTGGGAAGTTATTTATTTCCAGTAAGTCATGTTTTTTGGAAAAAAGATACAGGCATGATGCCTTTACTTGTATCTGCTTAACCTTAACTGTATGCTAATGCTGATGAAAACAAATACCTCTGTTCCATTAAGATGAAAGCAGATAATACTGTGAAGGGATTGTTTGTGACCCAGGAGACAAGAACATAACGTTGAGCTTGACATCATTAATCTTGTGGTCAGAAAAATACTGCATCAGCATGTTTAATAAGACAGTAAAATGCCAGCCATAAAAGTTTTCTTGTCAAAGAAAAGGACAGTCTCCACCGCAAATATACATCTTCCGTGAGCTTCTCCTCCACTGAGATTTGCAAAATACTAAGGCATAATGTAATGACAGCACAGTCAATTTTGGTTAGCATGTCACAGTCAAAGTTCAAAGCATGATATTTTGTTTCATATAACAAGCATTCAGCTTCTAGACACAAAGTATGGAAGGCTGCAATTTCAGGTGTAGAAAATGGTGGACTGACACATTTTCACATAGCAGGGATGACATTGAGGCAAAGAGTGGCAGTCTCACAGCAAGCCTTGGCCGGCAGAACTTCAGCAGAGCTTCTGTAGACAAGGAGAAGTTGTAAGATTACCCATTTGTGATTCAGAAGGCAGCTCTTCCTAGGGAAACCCACAAGATTAGAAGTGATCTTGGGTCTGAGCCTTCTGAAAGGATACTGGGCTCATCCAATCTACTTTCTATTACATGTTGGAACAGAAATTTTAAATTTAAAGTTACAGAGGTCTTCAAAGCAACAGAATAGTTTAAAGTACCTTGTGAATGTATCTTTGACCCATGGGCAAGATTTAAGCCCCTGTCACACTGCACCAACAGATGGAAAGAGGATGTAAAATGGAGAAAAACACTTGCCATCTGTTGGTTAACGCGATGCTTCTGTTCTGTACTCACTGCCTCCGTTTTGCTTCCTCTCTATCCGTCCAGAATCCGTTGACTGAGGTTCCATCTGCTCAGAAGGTTTTGAGCTGCTCAAAACTTTTGAGCGGAAAATGTATCCAATGCGTCCATTCTGCATCCGCTAGGCATATGGGGGACATCCATTCTGCATCGTTAGGCATCCGCTATATCTGCTAGACATCCGTTGTGCATCCACGCAACTCAAATCCACTCGGACGCAGGGAAGAAGCGGAATGGACGCGGAATGGATGGATGGATGGAGAAAGGATGAAAGCGGATGCAGCTCGCAAACAAAGCATTTAAAATGGAAAAAAACGTTCGCAGAGGGGACCTATCTCAGATATTAAGGATGTCTAGAGGATGCCTAGAGGATGCAAAGGGACACATAGAGCCTACACTTCCAGACTCCTCACCCGTGAAGAGAGGATCTTCAACTACAGGCTGTCCAGGGCAAGGCGGGTGGTGGAGAACGCCTTTGGCATCCTGACCAAAGGTTCCAGGTACTTCTCACCACCATGCAGCATCACCCACAGACCGTGAGGAGGATCTTGGAAGCTTGCTGCATCCTGCACAATTTCATGTGCACCCGCTACCCAGTCTTGCAGAACAGGCTCGTGGACCTCCAACAAGGCAATGGGGACATGGAGCCTGGGGAATGGAGGCAAGGGCGAAACCTGATAGATACTGAGGATGTGCAAGGCCCCAACAGAGCCTCACGTGAAGGGAAGAAGCAGCGCAACCTCCTGAAACACTGGTGCAACTCCCCAGCTGGAGCAGTGGAGTGGCAAGACAGGATGGTAGATGCTTAATGGATGCTTCCTTCAGCCTGTCTCATCACATTGATGAGATTGGGCCATGTATGTTGGGTGGGCCTACAATGAACAGGGCATTTAATAAAGAGTTGTGTTTATGTTGACATGTGTGGATCAATGATTACATTAGTATTGATAATGAAGGGACATAGGTGTGGCACCTGGGAGGGTGGACCATACAGTCCCACTATGCTTGCACTGGAGGTTTATCTATCCCCACAGCTATCTCAACCCATCCCACAGCTATCTTAACCCATCCCAAAGGTATCCCTGCCCATCCCACAGCTATTACCCATCCCAAAGGTATCCCTGCCCACCCCACAGCTATTACCCATCCCAAAGGTATCCCTGCCCATTCCACAGCTATTACCCATCCCAAAGTATCCCTGCCCATCCCACTGCTATCTTAACCCATCCCACAAGCATGCAAAGGCTTAAACCATTTCTAAAAGTTTCCACCAAGACTTTATTTACAAAAATAAATAAAGCAAGTGTGTGAAGCAAAGATAATATTTATTAATAACAAGCTGTAAAAGCAAAATGACCCAAGTCAAGTGTCCAAAGCAAAAATAAAGTCAACACCCAGTCTCTGGCACTCTTCTTGGTCACTCTGAGGCGTGCCCAGTCTCAGGGGTGAAGGGTCCACTGGGGTGCCTGGCCCTGAGAGGACAACAGGTGACGGTGTGTTGAGCAAGCTCTCGGACAGCTGGCTCAGCCCCGTGATGTTGAGAGCTCCTTCCTCCATGCCATGGGGTGTCAGGCCCAGTACCGAGGACAGATGTACTGAGGCCAGGCTTGTCTGTGGGGTGGAGGAAGGAGCAGTGTAGTGGGGCTGTCTGGTCTGCAGCTGGGTAAGGACTGGCGTGGGTGACATCAGTATCGTGGGTGGCATCGGTGGCATCAGTGGAACCAGTGGCAATGGTGTCATCTGATGACTCTGTGCCTGGACTGGGAAGGGCTGCTGCCTATGCTACTGGACCTCCTGGTAGCCGTAGCCCTGGTCGGTGAGGGCCTATGGAAAGCCTTGGAATGGGAGGGACATCACCTGCGGTTGGAGGATGAGGAGTCGGTGTGGACCAGCTGAGAGAGATCTATGCTGCTCCGGATGGTGTCCCTGATCTCCAGCAGGACAGTATGGCTCTGCCCCTCCTGTCTGGCTCTCTGCCTTTCTGTGGAGGTGGTGCTGGGGGTGGATGCAGGTAGGGCTGTGGTGGACGTGCCGTCTCCTTTCTCCCACTGCACCAGGGAGTCCTCCACGCGCTCCACCATGGTTAAAACAGCTGTCCACGGGTTCTCTGCCATGGGACGCTCCACAGAAACCTGCCTGGAGACAGGAACTCACTCTAGGCCGGAAGAGGACTGGCTCTCAGCAGGCTGCCGGAGAGAGAGGGTCGTGATTGGGGCTGTTGCTGCTCCTCGGTGGTGGATATCACCCTCCAGGAAGCTGCACCTGGCCATGACATAGGTCTCTCTGTCCGTCAGCTTAACCGTGGCCTGGCCAGATTTCTTGAGGTGCAGCTTCCCATACCCGGTGTGCATGTGCTTCCACCAGCTGAAGAGCACATCCGATGTGTAGCCCAGGCTCTCCGCCTTCTCTCTCCAAGCAGCCTGCTTCCTTTTGGTGTCCCTGTAGAGCCGGTGTCCCTTCCGCCAGAGATAGTCATTCTCTCTCAGCCACTCCAGCACCTCATCCTCGTGTTCCTCCTCAATAGAGTATTGCCTCCTCTCCCTATCACGCGTCTGCCTCTTTCTCCCTCTGGCAGGGCCATATGGGCCCTCATCAGAGGGACTTCGAGGTTGTAGGGGCTGCTCTTCCACACCACCAGCAGCAGCAGCACCAGCAGGATCAGGATCAGCAGCAGCAGAGTAAGCACCAGGAGCCCCAGCAGGACCAGGAGCATGAGCAGGACCAGAAGCATGAGCAGGACGAGCAGGACGAGCAAGACCAGGAGCACGAGCAGGACGAGCAAGTCCAGGAGCACGAGCAGGATGAGCAGGACCAGCAGGACGAGGAGCAGCTTCAGCAGAGTAAGCACCAGCAGAAGCACCACCGTCAGGAGCAGCATCAGCAGAGTAAGAACGAGCAGAAGCATCACCGCCAGAAGCATCATCATCAGCTCCTCCAGAAGCAGAAGCAGCAGAAGCCCCAGCCACAGAAGAGTGAGCCCATGCTACAGAAGCCCCAGCAGAAGCATAGTGAGGGCCAGGGGCCGGGAGGGTGGCCCTGTCCCTCTTGCCAGGGCTGGCAGCAGATGGCTGAGGCTTCCTCTTCTTCCCCATGGTTGTGGGTTGCTGGCTGGCAGGGAGGCTGGCAGGGAGGCTGGCAGGCAGGCAGGCGCCAAGGCTGGCAGGCAGGCTGGCAGGAAGGCTTGTAGGGAGGCTGGCAGGGAGGCTGGCAGGGAGGCTGGCAGGGAGGCTGGCAGGCAGGCAGGCACCAAGGCTGGCAGGCAGGCTGGCAGGCAGGCAGGCATGCACCAAGGCTGGCAGGGAGGCTGGCAGGCAGGCAGGCACCAAGGCTTGCAGGCAGGCTGGCAGGAAGGCTGGCAGGCAGGCAGGCAGGCACCAAGGCTGGCAGACAGCAAGGTTGGCAGGGAGGCTGGCAGGCAGGCTGGCAGGCAGGCAGGCAGCAAGGCTGGCAGGCAGGCTGGCAGGCAGGTTGGCAGGAAGGCTGGCAGGAAGGCTGGCAGGCAGGCAGGCAGGCACCAAGGCTGGTAGACAGCAAGGCTGGCAGGGAGGCTGGCAGGCAGGCAGACAGCAAGGCTGGCAGGGAGGCTGGCAGGATGGCAGGCAGCAAGGCATGCAGCAAGGCATGCAGGAAGGACAGGCTGGCAAGGCACTCGATGTGTCTGGATGCAGGTCTTTCCTCTGAATGGTTACCTGCTTCCGAGCTGCTTCCCTTTATATTTGCGGGGCTGATGCAATACACCCCCCCCGCATGCGCAGTGAACGCTAGGCATCCGCTAGGCTTCCGCTCTGTATCCGCTAGGCTTCCGCTCTGCATCCGCTTCATCCGCTGTGCATCCGCTGTGCATCCGCTTCATCCGCTCGGCATCCGCTCTGCATCCGCTGTATCCGTTCCGCGTCTGCTTTGCTGAGGTTCCCCGGAAGCCTAGCGGATGTGCCATCCGCTCCCATCCACTCCCATCCGCTAGGCTTCCGCTCTGCATCCCTTTTCCATCTGCTCTGCGTCCTCCCCCCATCCGTTCCTTTCCGTGTTATCCGCTCTGGTTATGCAAATTTTTGCCCCTTTTGAGAACGGATACCAATGGATGGAACATTTTGCTCGTCCGCTGTGTCCTTTTTACAAACGTTTTGCATCCGTTGGGCAGTGTGACAGGGCCTTTAAATAAAACTCAGGAAATAATTATGCAGAGTTTTTTTTAAAAAGAAGTAAAAGCAGAAAGCTTCTCAAGAGTTTGAATTAAGAAAAATCTGACTTAAAGGATAGTTGAATTTGAAACACTGTTTATTTTAAAGTACTTAGGAATTAAATAAATAACACAACCCTCTATGAAAAGAGAGTTATTTAAACTTTCTAGAGAGAATGATTGGCTGACTTTGTCAAACAAAAAGATAAGGGAAATTGGAAGCTGTGAAAAAACCACATGATTTTAGAAATACAAAGCAGTGAAAAGGAATAAAGAATAACAATAGAGAGAAAGATAGAAAAAGTGAGAGAGAAACCTCCCCTTTCTGGATTAAAAATTAGAAAAGCAATGAAAATTACAGAAGGGAGGAGAGGATCATTTACAGAGAGATTAACAGAAGAAGAGATTATACAAAAGAGATTTTACAAAGAATGGTTAAAAAATTGGAGAACAATGTCATAATATCAATAAGAATCAGTGACTGATTCTGTAACAGCATCAGTTAAAATGGATTTGGCTCCACTTGCAGGGAGAATGGAAGAAAGATTAGCCAATATGGAAGAGTCTAATACAGAGTATTGAAGATGTTAAAAATAAAATAAAAATGGAAAATAAAACAGAAATAATAGAGACAGAAAAAAATCTAGACAGTGTGGCACTGCTGGAACTAAGAGAGAAATAATTTTATTTAATATTGAGTCAGTTCAAGAGAAACCTGCTGAAAATATTAGAGAGAAGGTTATTGAATCTTTAATAAAGTTTTGGAATGGGATGAGGGAGATACAGTAAATATGCAGAAGTGATCCAATCATATGGAATTAATTACAAGATACAATGGTACCTTGGTACTTATCGTTAATTGGTTCCTGGAGGCAAAATGAATACCAAAAAATGATGGGTTTCAAACGTTTAATTTTTCCCATAAGGAATAATGAAATGAATCACAAAGCAGCTGACATCAAGAAATTCTAGCTTGTGTATATGATGAGTAGCAGGGCAAAAATTTCATGTCAAGATGTGTTGACTACCAAATTTGATGAATTTCAAAGCACTTGAGTAACAAGGTATCACTGTATGTAAAATTAAGAAAAGCACCAAGAGATATACTTGCACATTTTGTCAAGAAGAAGACAAAAGACCAGGTTCTGTAAGGATAAACAATTCAGAAATAATTCCAGTAAAAAAAATATCTATCATCTATACTGTGCAAAACAAAAGGATTCTTTCTGACTAAGAAACCTAAACAGGAGATACTCTTTCTTGGGACAAATTAGAAAGAGTGATTTCAACTTTTAAGCAGCAGTGTTACTGGCTTAATTCATTCCAAAAGGTTGGGGATTTCTATGAAAGAGGAAACGGAGGAGATGCAAATAGAGCCAAAGGAAGAAATTATTTGTTTATTTATGTGTCTCCCGCTTTTATTATTTTTACAAGCAACTCAAGGCAGTAAACTTATCCAACATATCTACTCCTTTCTGTTTTCTCCACCACATCCCTGTGAGGTGGGTTGGGTTAAGACCGGCCTAAAGAGTGGTCAGCGACAGAGTGGTCAATGTCTGGAATACTCTACCTGACTCTGTGGTTTCTTCTCCAAACCCCAAAAACTTTAACCTTAGACTGTCTACTATTGACCTCACCCCTTTCCTAAGAGGTCTGTAGGGATGTGCATATGCGCACCAACGTGCCTACTGTCTCTGTCCTATTGTTTCTTTTATTTTTCTTACATGTATCCATTTCATGTATTCATAACTATGTATATGCTTATACTTATTATCTTGTAAGTGATTGACAAATCAAAATAAATAAATAAAAATAAATAAATAAATAAAGTATAGCAAGTACAGCAAGAAATGAAAAGACTTGGACCTTGAGGTATAGGCTATTCTAAGCCTTCAACATAAAGATGGATTTTAAATGTTAATATGGAATATAAGTGGGGCAAAAACAAAACATGACATTTCATTATCTGAAAAAATTAAAGCAGGTCTTAATTTGTCTACAGGAAACAGATTTTAAAAAACAGATAATAAATATCTGATTTTTAAAAATTTGAGACAAGAATTTATTTTGGCAGAAACAACCAAGGAAAATTGAGTTGTTTTGTATCTGCATTTACAATCAAAACTGACAATGAGTAATGATCATGGCCAAAGAGCCGGGACTGAAATTAATTTGAATGAAACTGTAATAATGATATTGGTAATATATGCTCCAAATGATAAGGCAACTATATTTTCAAGGGACTTGGGGGAAATAGTTAATAGACTTATCCTGCAAAAATTGGTGCTTAGGAGATGCACACAAAAAGAAACAACCTCTGGGAAAGGAATTAAATTAACACAAGACAAATTTATAATTTTTTTAAATGATGGATAACTTTGAGCTTACAGGCATATAAGGACACTAAAAATGTGATATGAAACTTTTCTAAAAGACACAGATCTTTCTCAACAATAAAAATGTTTTAAATTTTCAAAAAAATTGCCATGTATATTAATAAAGTGAAGATATTGCCAGATTATTCAGATCACAACCCAGTGATTCTTACATATAAGAGGAAAGCTAGAAATTACAGATGGAGGCTAAATGAAATTTGCTACAAAAAGAATCAACAGTGGAACTGTAAAAAACTGAAAGGATTCTTTGAGATTAAGCATAATAAAGGGACTGATAGAAGGACAATAAGGGATTTTAGTAAAGTTTTATGAAGGGACAATTTATACAATGAAGCAGCAAATTGAAAAGACAAAGAGTAGATGCAAAAGATTTCAGTGGAGATAAAAATGAGAGGGAGAAATTAAAGAGGTATGCAAAAAGGAAAAATATCTCACAGCAAATTAAACAAATACAATACCAGCTTTCTATATTCATGATTAAAGAGAAAGAAATAAAAATGAATTTTGCAATGCAATAGAATTTTCAGTTAGCAAATACGATGGGAAAATTGTTACCATACAAATGGAGAAAGAAGAATTGTAAGAATACAACCATTCATTTAATAACCTTTTGAACTTACAGTAGCACTGGCCAAAGTGACTTGCAACTGATCCTCACATTAGAACTGTTGCACCATTCTCCTTGATCAAAATTTGGGTACTTGGCAATTGCCATGTATTATGACAATTGCAGCATTCTGGGGTCATGTGATCACCATTTGTGACCTTCCTAGCTAGCTTCACACTCAGTTTTATTCTTTGAATGCAGAGGAGTCTGTTTCTCTCTATAAAATCTGTGAGGGATCAAATGGCTCAAGATGACTTTTTGCTGAGAGAAACTGATAGATATTGGAAATCATCAAGTGTCTTAAAGAGTGGTCACTTGTTTCTTGTCAGACTAAACTAATCTTTAGGAAGTAATCCATTCTGTTCTAATACCAAATCCAAAAGCTATGAAAAATATCTAACCTGAATGATTTATCTAAAATATATCAGATAACACAATTATCTAATGGCAACACCATAAAATATATGAAAATCCTCCTTTCACAATTGATTTGTTGTTTAAAGTATTTTGATTTACCACACAGATACAAGCAATTCCCCTTTCCTCCCTCAATCTATTATTTAATTCTGTTTCTTCATTAAACAAATATATGTGCATATATTTTAGTCTATAGACCTCAGAATGACATCTGAGACCAAAGTAATTCACAGGGAATTGAAAAAAAATTAAGATGGCAGCCATGACCATGTGATCAAAGTCCCAATCCTATTTTTTGTGCATTGCAGTCATCAGTTTGACTTTTTAAAATCTCCCCTGCAGACAATCCCATATGAGACATTTGCCATTACCAGGGAGAGAATATAAATATTTTTTATTATTATTATTAAAGCACTTCAAACAGGACCCTAGGAGAAGTGTCAAAGCTTTGCAAGTCTCATATACTTAGGAAACAAATACTGTTTGGGTTTTTGGAAAGAACTTTATTGCTAGTATGGTAACATATCAGAATCTTGAAAGCCTGTCAAAGCAATTCTCCAGCTCAAGTTATGCTTAGCATAATTAAGGCAGAGTTGCTTTCAGTCCCTTTTTCATGCTTCTTCCCTCCCTGGAGCTGAAGTCTTTCTTTTCCAATGTCCACTTTTCTTCCTTTCTTCCTCACAGTCTGTCACAAGAAGATCATAATAAATGGACAGGTTTACGAGGGGCAGTTTTAAAAAATCATTTTCAATGGGAAATTCTAATGTAAAATTCTAATGGAGAAACTTTTCATAATTTACTAGAGTAGGATGCACTGCAGTATTGGATGGATCGTGCATGCTAATATCTATCAGCAAAATCTTATGCATGCACACATACACATCTCTATGAAATGCATTAGAAAAAAATCAATAGTTCTGAAAATTGCTTACAAAAAGAGTAACCTTTTACTGAGAAAAGTTTGCATTAGATATACTTACATAATAAGAAATGACATCAGGTAAATGTGCATTAAAAGGGTTCTCAGAGAGCTTTTCTTAACCATCATTGTGAAGGAAAATGAACATGGGTCTAATGGAGATTCACAAGACAAATGTGTCATTGGACCTTGATGGACTATGTCTACTAAGATAGGCATTAAATAAATTGTTGTCTTTCTGAAAACACCCATTTCCTCACTACCAAGAAGTGTGGAATGCAACCCCAGTCTAAAAAAAACCCAAACTCTAAGATTTGAAATAGTGGGATTCATATGAATTGAAGATGTTCTTTAGTTTAAGAACCTGAGTTGTAGGTTGGGTAGTTAATATTCCTGATGGCCTCAGCAATATTCCTGTAATGTCTTTTCTCTGAGTGCTTGCTACGCCATGTGCATCAATTGCCTTGATTTGCCTAGCATTAGGGTAAACTGGATTAGCATGATTTCTTAGAATGGGAGGTGATGTCAACAAATAATTCCTGACCTCTTAATATCCTCTTATGGAAGAATAAATATCCGATGTAAATCAAATCCATAATACTAAAATAGAGCAGACTCAGGGAAGATTGCAGATCAAGCCCTTTCTGCATTCTGACTGAAAGCTAACAAACTGCTGACAATCATCAACATGTTTAAAGCAGAATGGAAGAACTAAGAAAAAAAAGCTTCAAGACTTTTTAATCAAAGCTTCTTAATGGATTCAGTCTCCTGATGAGGTGTCCGATGATTAAAACATTGTTTATTATTATTGTTATTTTTTTGCAGATAATAGCAAAAACTAGATTGTTAAATCAGATTGTTTTACTTTGCCACAATGTAAAAAAGAGATTGAGACTCTAGAAAGAGTGCAGCGAAGAGCAACAATGATGATTAGGGGAGGCTAAAACATATAAAGAACAGTTCCTGGAACTGGGTATGTCTAGTCTAATGAAAAGAAGGACTAGGGGAGACATGATAGCAGTTTTCCAATATCTCAGGGGCTGCCACAAAGAAGAGGGGGTCAATCTCTTCTCCAAAGCATCTGTAGTCAGGACAAGAACCAATGGGTGGAAACTAATCAAGGAGAGAAGCAACTTAGAATTAAGGAGAAATTTCCTGTCAGTTAGAACAATTAATCAGTGGAACAACTTGCCTCCAGAAGTTCCAACACTGGAAGTAAATGTTCCATCACTTGAAGTTTTTAAGAAGAGATTGGATAACCATTTGTCTGAAGTGGTGTAGGGTTTCCTACCTAGACAGGGGGTTGGACTAGAAGACCTCCAAGGTCACTTCCAACTCTGTTATTCTATTTCTATTCTATTTCTAAAATTTCTGAAAGGCAGAATATATGCCTTTTGATGTCTACTGTCTCTGACATGTCTCTCACCTCTTCAGCTAGGTCTGGCCTTGGAACTTAGCCAACAAAGGGAAATACTTCTAAGCATTATAGTTGGCTGGGAAATGTGGCTGACTGTTTTGTAGGTCACCCTTGAAGACTACCACTGTTTTCCAAGTACTTGTCGGCTTCTCATATTCCACCTATACTTTTCAGTAATTGAATCCCCTAAATGCCATGAGTACACTCTTCTGAAAAGGGAATTAACCCAGCAATGGCTTCTCTGAAACGTTCTTTTGTTCAAGAGAATGGGGTATAATAAACAGCACTTACAAACGATTGATTCTGTTTTCAAAGTAAACAGAGATTCAATTCTAAAGCCAGAGCTTTCTGCCATTCCAGCAACACAATTGCATGAAGGAAAATACAGTATGTTTAACTGCAGCAATTCCCAAATAAGCAAAGTTTTGACATTTTACTTCTGAGCTTGCAAAATCTAGTTATGGAGAAAATATCTTCATAAAAGATTTGAAATGTAGGTTGAGAGAGAAGCAAAGGAAAGCAGAGTTTGCAAATAAGAGGGAGTGGGGGAATGGTTAGAGTGTCGTACTTCAGGCTACTTCTGCTGATTGCTGGTTGCCTGCAATTTGGCATGTTCAAATCCCTCCAGGCTCAAGATTGACTCAGCCTTCCATCCTTCCGAGGTCGGTAAAATGGGGACCCAGATTGTTGCTGACTCTGTAAACCACTTAGAGAGGGTTGTAAAGCACTATGAAGAGGTATATAAGTCTAAGTGCTATTGCTGTTGCTATTAATTATTTAACAGCAACTGTGAGAGGGATCTTGGAATCTTAGTGAACAACCAACTAAATATGAGCCAGCAGTGTGCAGCAGCAGTCGAAAAAGCTAATGCAATCCTAAATTGTATTAACAATCAAGATCAAGGAAGGTACTAATACCACTCTATAAAGCCTTAGTAAAACCACACCTAGAGTACTGCATCCAGTTCTGTTCACCACATTACAAAAAAGATGTTGAGACTCTAGAAAAAGTACAGAGAAGAGCAACCAGGATGATTAGGGGACTGGAGACTAAAACATATGAAGAACGGTTACAGGAATTGGGCATGGCTAGTCTAGTAAAGAGAAGGACCAGGGGAGATATGATAGCAATCTTCTAATATTTGAGGGACTGCCACAGAGAGGAGGGGGACAAGCTATTTTCTAAACCTGAAGGCCAGACAAGGAATAATGGATGGAAACTGAACAAGGAGATATTTAACGTGGAAATAAGGAGAAACTGTCTGACAGTGAGAACAATCAGCCAATTGAATAGCTTGCCCTCGGAAGTTGTGGGAGCACCATCACTTGAGTCTTTCAAGAAGAGATTAGACTCCCATCTGTCAGAAATGGTGTAGGGTCTCCCACTGGTGGGAGGTTGGACTAGATGACCTACAAGGTCCCTTCCAACTCTGATTATCTATTACCTATTATCTGTTAAAACTCTATTTACTTTGCAAAGTTCAATTTCAGGGATGGGAAAACCAGGGGCTGAAGCATCACTTTAGGCCTTTGACCTAATTTCAAAAGCAAAGATCTCTTAAGGAAGGAGCAAAGGGAGGCAAATGACCATATATCTGTCATGATGCAATGATATGACTTACATTCCTGCATCAGACCTCATAATGCAGGGGTATCAAACTGGCAGCTCACACGCAGGCCAGCCCTACCCCAGTTCCACAAAGGGAAAAATGTTACGAAACATCACATGATGGCAACATGTTGCTGCATGTAAATATACACTTGATATATACACGTCAATGTGACACCTATATTCAAAAGAGTTCTGCAGACAATCAGTTCTGGAGTACTGTAAAGAAGAGAAAGAAGAGGAGGGGCTTTTTTTAGCAGAACTCATTAGTGTGCTCAGTTCCATTATTTAACAGAATAATCAGAATTGAAAGGGATCTTGGAGATCTTCTAGTCTAACTCACTGTTCAAGCAGGAGACCCTATACCATTCCAGACAAGTGGCTGCAGTGGAATGGAATGGATTTTATAGGTGGCTCCCCAAGAATTCTATTCAAAGGGATCTGGTCTTTCAAGGAAGCAGGAAGGAAGGGGATGTGTTCTCTTCTCTTATGCTGAGATGGCCATGGAACAAATGCAGGTAATTCCTGAGCCCCAACTCTTTCCTGCTACGCCCTGGAATACAATGTCCCTGCTATTATATACTGAATGGAACATGCTTATGCAAAGAAGGAACAGTTTTCAACAGTCTGTGCTTAATAAATAGAGGACAATTATCTCCTTGAAGGCTATCCTGTACAAAGCTGATTTATACATATCAAAAGTAGACTTGAAGTTATCCATCGACACTTAGCTCAAGGAGCAGATTGAACAGACATTCCTTTTATCTACTTACAGCCTTCCCTACTAGTATGAAAAGTATGTTGTACTTCAATTTCAATACAATGTTTATGAATAAATTAGCATTCGAACACAAGACATGCATCTTTAATACAAATCTGTGTCTTCTTTTTACTGACACTTTCCCTTTTCTTTTTGCCCACATATAACTGGCCAAGCATGCAGTGGTTAAGTTGATAAAATAGGATCAGATTCAAGCCCATCCTTAGCTATGGAAGATCACTGAAGAACTTCAGGCCAGCTACTCTATCAGCCCAACTGACTACATATGGTTGCTGTTTTGGAGACGGAAGGAATCAAAGATGAGAGTATTTTGAGTTTCTGGTGGAAAGGCAAAATAGAAATTTGGTAAATAAATAAGTATTTCAGTGACAACCAGAAACAATTGGAGCTTCTTACTATACAAATAGTAAGAAGAATCCCCAAATTTGTTTTTCAATTAGTTCTCATTCAAACTGATGAAAAACAATTCTGTTTTTTTAAAAAGAAAGAATCTTGGTGAAATTCCTATTGAAGGAATGTGATATTCTTGCATCTACAATGTAGACAAGGGTGTGTGTGTGTGTGTGTGTGTGTGTGTGTGTGTGTGTGTGTGTGTGAATAGTCGGGCTCTCATTGTTCAACCATCTCTCCAACAGACTATAGTCTCTCTGACTTCACTTACTTTTCAAGGAAATCATTCCAACAAAATTTATTTCAATAGATGTTATCAGACTGGAAGGTAGAGGATGTGAATGGAGCTTCCCCAATGACTTTTGGCAACTGGGCATTTCCTGGGCAACAGTACTGTCCCCAGCAAATCCTTTCAATCCAGAAGCATCCTTTGGTTAGTTTTGTGGGTGCTTTTGACATGGACATGGACAGATCAGGCTGGGGAGACTGACCAATCAGGTAGACTTCATAGAAGTGGAAGAACATGTAGCAGAAAAGTACCATCTGCTACTCTTAACAATAAATTAAGCTCAAAACCAGCAAAATAATTTTGGAAGGATTTATCAAGCAATCTTGATAAGGTGGAAACCAGAAGCACCATTTGCAGCAGAAGAAAAAAAAATCAAAGAAACCCTAAGAAAATTTTGGCATGGTGCTAATAACACATGCCCATTTAATATAAACATGCAATCTTGTGAACCTTCATCAAACATCTGCTTGATAATTTTTGCATGATTCAACATGTTTAACAGTATTTAATACTACAGTTTTGGCTTGCAGAAACTACCAGCTCTAGGTATTGTTTACTGAATGGATTTTTTTTTCAAAGCATGTATTTAAGGTAAAGACTGATAAATTTAGTAGAAGAATTTTGCAGGTGCGCTTTTGTTCTTCTATTTCTGCCTTTCTTATTTCTGTCCTTTGAGAAAAAAAAAACCTGGTTATATGGATATGTTTGAAAAGTAGGATGATTCAGTTGTACCTTATTAGAATGATATGTTTAGAATTCTCCTGGAAGACTGAATAAGTAGCCTGTCCTTTTAAATATAAGATGTTCATTTCTCAATACTGTAGTATTTTCTCTTGTAAATTCTACATGCAGGGGTGGGATTCTACCAGTTTGCACTTATTCACTAGAACCAGTTGTTAACATTCTAAGCAGTTCAGAGAACTGGTTGTTAGAAGAAATTACTGGCCTAATCCTGTAAGGAAGGCAGGAAGGAAATATTCTGGTGTTGCTTACAGAAACTGCCTCTTCATTAACCCTTATCACCTTCTTGGCAGGACTAGACTTCCTGTCTCAGGAACATCTCTGGAGTTATTTCCCCTCTTTTGCTGGTACTTTGCTTGTGTGGAGTGACCATTTAAAGTTACAATGGCACTGAAACAAGTGACTTATGACCATTTTTCACATTTACGACTATTGCAGCATCCCCACAGTAATGAGAGGCCAGGTGAGGAAATGCATGCCTCAATGTGAGTGACATTGAGTTGGCCACACCAGTTGATATGGCCACATACCAATTGGCCACACTGCATCAATAACATGACCACCAAGCGATGTCCACCCAGTCACATGACCACCAAGCCACACCCACCACCTAAGCCATGCCCACAGAACCGGTTGTTAAATATTTTGAATCCCACCCCACTCTACATGGTATCCAATCTTGATTCTTAGTGACCAAATGGACAGCTCCATGCAGTTCTTTAGGCAAAGTTTCCAGAAGTAGTTGGTCATTGCTTTCTTCCTTTGAATGCCAGTATCGTTTTGAGAGTTCACAGCCAATCAAGATTCATATCACAACAATCCCCAGTCTTAAGAGAAATGTCCTGCTGTCAGAATGAATGCTTCCCTCTTTACCAGCCCTTCTCCTTCCCCCCAAAAGCTTGAAGCAAATGGTTGTGGTTTATTAACTACAAAAACATCCCATGTTTTAGCTCAGTCCTCTTTTTTATACATATTCTTCAACAATTGCCTTCATTTTGTTAGTTCTCAGATCACATCTTAATCATGAAAGATTGTTGCCAGTAGAGACATGAATCAGGCTATCCCACAATTAATTGACTGGTACCTTCAACATTGATTTTTCATCAGATTGAGGATGATGTTATTTGGCCTGCACCAGAATGCCAACAGCCAATGGAAGGAGAACATAGCAACATAACATAAGGCAACCTGTTTAGGCAAGTATTATGTCTGCCTATTGGTTAGAAAAAAACCATACACCTTTGTGTACCTCCATTTAGTCAAGAAATTTTCACAGCTCAGTCCTAAACATCTTAACATGTTTACTTAGAAGAAAATTCTACCTGCTTCAATGACTAATGAGTTAGGGTTATAAAATAGATTTATTTTCTTTGAGCTGTCCATTGCCTTCATACTTATTGTTTTTTCTGGACTACAATAATTTCTGCATGGTTATTCCCAAATCTGTTTAATCTATTTACCAAATATATCAAAACATAATCAACATGATAACTTTTGGAACTAATTATCAATATGGGAGCAGTATGAAAATAACTTGCACATGAGCTCTGATTGCTAACAGTACAAAAATGATACATTTGAGATGCTTTATTTCCTTGCATTGGGTATTCAAATCATGATGCCTGAGTATTCAGACTTCCAAGCAATCAGTAGAAATTGTGATAAAATGAGGTTTTATCACGATGATACACCAATGATGTGCAATCATAACTAATACAATTCAGAAAAGCTGTATAATAACTATTTGCTGCCTTCATTCATTGTCCCATACATATATTTAATATTAGTAACATTTTCCCTGCTTTTTCTTTCAAACATATACATAATCTAACATGGATCAATAGAAATAAACTATTTTATTCATTACTTTAAATATAATCAGAGTGAGAATGAAGATTTAGTAACTTTTATGTACTCTTTTAAACACAACACCCATTCATACTTTTAA
Organism: Laticauda colubrina; assembly: GCA_015471245.1. NCBI lineage: Eukaryota > Metazoa > Chordata > Lepidosauria > Squamata > Elapidae > Laticauda > Laticauda colubrina. Next base: position 270,358 of record BLBF01000042.1, read on the forward strand.
TATTACTCTGTCTCAATCCACAAATATCCATTCCTGCATTGTCTTCAAAGGCTTTAGCTGACTTTACATTAGCAAAGAATGGCTCAAATGTCTCATTCAGTGATTATTCAATTTTTCAACGTATCTGGAGTTTTAAAAGCATGTTATTACTTTTGTGATGGAGTTGCCATATCTCCAAATGCTTTCCAGAATGACATGGCCAATCACAAAATGAACAGCTATCATAAGGCAAAATAACCCAGCTGCTCTCTACAACTGTTCCAGTCTACATGAATATTCTGTTACCTAGATATTTTTAATGGGTAGGAGAACACAGTTCCAAGCAAAACATTACAATAACCCTCCATTTTACTTCTAATAGATCAGATACCAGTTCATTGCATGTATCCAGATCCTTGGGTCGATAAATATTGCAAATCCAGTCTGAACATCTGGCTGGCTATGTGACAAACCATAATAATAGTATTTTAAAACAAAACAAAATCAATAATCCACAATATTTCAGGATCTTTGGTTATAACCAAGGCTTGGATCATAATGAGTTTTAAACTATAGTTTATAACTCAATATGATCTATGCCTTGGTTATAACTTGGTGTCTTTATTAATCTCGATGAAACTAATTAATAACTAATTGATCTCGATGAAACCCCTCTTTAATTTGAAACTGGTTCAAGATTTGGTATATGAGCATGTATAATCATTATTACAGCTGTGTAAAGGAATGTGCAGACTAAAAACAGGCCATAATGTAACAACGTTTTAGCTGGGGAGATAAAATGAGAGGAGTTATATTTTTCTTTATCAAATGCCAAGAGAGTTGTATAGCCCACTTGAATTTCAAAGACATGGTGACACATGTAATTATGAGATTTCTTCATCCCAGCAATTGTAACCAACAATTCTTTAATAAATTGTGTATAGTTTCTCTTGGATGTCTGTTCAAGAATAAAGGACAATACATGTGCAACCCAGGTTTGTAGGGAAGTTAGGTGCAAGGCCAGAAAGATTAAAGTTGAAAATGAAGTAGCTAAATAAGAAACAGGAAACAGGATGCTCTAAGATGAAGGTACAGATTTTGAGAAGAGATAAGATTTTCCTGCACAATGTCCTGATGATGCACATTGATGCACAATGTCCCAATTTAAGTTGCTCCAACCCTAAGAATGAGGCAATGGGAGAAGGACAGGATGGAGTATAGTTTGGGAAGGGGTCAAAAATGAATTAGTTCAGGACAGTGGTGGAATTCAATTTTTTTTGCTACCAGTTCTGTGGGTATGGCTTGGTGGGCATGGCAGGGGAAGTATACTGTAAAATCCCCATTCCCTCCCCACCCCACTAACCTGTTTTCCAGCTCCATTCTTCTGATGCAGGGCAACAAAAGAAGACCCAGCCAATCAGCTGGGACTCAGGAGGCAGAGAATAGATGGGAGCGGGGCTAGTCAGAGGTGGTATTTGTCCGTTCTCCAAACTACTCAAAATTTCTGCTATTGGTTTTCCAGAACTGGTGAGAACCTGCTATATACCACCTCTGGTTCAGGAACATACAATATCCCAACCCAAAAAAAGGGATGACAGAGACATGGGGCTTTCTCAAAGAAATACTACTGCCATGAGAAGCAGCAAGAAGACAAGGAAAAACAGCAGAAAGCCAAAGCAACCAGCTACAGGACAGATTGACATAGACAATTAGAGCATTTATTTGAAGGGTGGAGGTTGTTGAGTTACTGGGCTGTTCTTTCAGTAATTTAGTGTAACGTTCTTGTTGTACCAGCATGTATACTTTCATATGCTTCTTGGTTTTTCCTGATACATATAAAATCTGTTTTAAAAAACCCAGAATGAAGAAGTTGGGAGATTCTTTTTCTTACTGGATCATCCAAGAGTCATTCCTCAGAACTTCCCCTATTGGTGAAAGGGCAGGCAGCAGGCTGTTAGAACTGGCTGAAATTGAACAGCAGTTGGGAGAGTTTCTGTTTGAAAAAATCTACTGTGTTTTTCAAGAGCATTGGGGATTGAGGTCTTGAACTCAATCCAGTGGTGGAATTCAGCCAGTTCACACCAGTTCAGGAGAACCAGTTGTTAACTTTTTGAGCAGTTTGGTGAACTGGTTGTTGGAATAAATAATTAGGGCAGAGAACCAGTTGTTAAATTATTTGAATCCCACCATTTACTCAATCCCATCTTGGTATTATAACTAGAGCCACACATGTACATTGTCATTAAGAAAAAATGTGATTAAGAAAATAAAATGAAGAAGGATCACAAATTAAAATATGTTGATGACTGTGAATTGATTGGTTTTTAACTAGACTATTATATTTTTATAATCTTCTTATACATAACTTCTATTTTCTGTTTGCCTTTGACATTCCTAATTAACAATAGTTTTTAATTGGTTGATACATGTCATATTGTGAGGCATATAATTAACTACATGTTACTATTCTCAATTTTAAAAAGGGACAGTGGCTCAGTGGCTAAGACACTGAGCTTGTTGATCAGAAAGGTCAGCAGTTTGGCAGTTCGAATCCCTAGCGCTGCATAATGGAGTGAGCTCCCATTACTTGTCCTAGCTTCTGCCAACCTAGCAGTTCGAAAGCATGTAGAAAAATAGGGACCACTTTGGTGGGAAGGTGTACTGTGTGCCTTCAGCGTTTAGCCATGCCAGCCACATGACCATGGAGATGTCTTCGGACAGCACTGGCTCTTTGGCTTTGTAACAGAGATGAGCACCATCCTCTAGAGCTGGAAACAACTATCACATATGTGTGAGTGGAACCTTTACCTTTTATTCTCAATTTTAAGGGGGACGAATTTTAATTTCTTAACAAGATTTTATGACAAATTTGAATCATTACATATTAACATATTATTATCAGTGATACGCTGACAATTACAGGGTTTTTTAAATTAAATTCACTATATTTTGATAGTGAATTATGTTGGTCAAGGAAGTTAATGATTCCTTCAACCTCAGTTTGATCCTTAGAAATCCATTCATCCAGTTTTCTTAGCCATATGAAAGTCTTCTTCCAGGATACGTCTTTGACTTTGGAGTGTAACACTGAGTCCTGGACATTTGTGGTGATTTCTCCTCTGTCTCCTAGTTAGGTACTCCCTGCTTAACATTTGGAGGAATGAAGCAACTTCACTAGATGATACCACCTACTGTGACCAGATGGAGCAGAGGGTAAACCAAGGAAGAATTTTTTACATGATTATAACCTGTATAGGTAATGTGCTTTGATAATCATTGGCATCGTCCTTAATGTTTTAATACTTATAAATATGGCTGAGATTCACTTTCTTTCAGAATTCAAGAAATTTGTCTTTTCTGATCCAGTTTTAGTCTTATAGGTCTGGTTATCTGAAGGACCACCAGCCTTCCATTGTTGGTGTCTATCCTGCACAATTAGGCAGGGTCATCATGTTGCAATCCTATTGATTCAATACTGTCATCTAAAGAGTCCCAAAAGTGGGCCTTTTCCTTCTGAAATTAGCATCCTTCCAGAGTTTCAAATGGTCCCCACCCTAACTTTATTTCAGTGAATTCTTAAAATCTGCTTTTCTTTAGGCCCTAGATTAGAATGGGTGATGGTGTTCTCCTTGTCAGATGGATATTAGAATATGCTCCCCCCACCCCCAAGTGTTTATGCTATTGTTTAATTTTGCTTCATATGAAATGGTGTTATATTGTATAGCGCTTAGAGTTGTGGTGGAACTGACTACCCTACAAATGTAAAAGATATAATAAAAATCCATTGAAGGGGGAATAGGAAATTTGAAATCCTATGCATTTCAGTAGAAACCTACAGAGGCTCACATTTCTCAGCTCAGCACACAAAACCATTCTCAGGCAAATATGAGGCTTATAAATCTGCTAGTGAATCTGATGTGCTGATGGCTTACTTTGTTGAAAGCCTTATAAAGACAAAAGACTGCTGGGGAGGGATAATGTGAGACTTTATTTATCTAACTTTACTTATATTTTAAACTTCTAGGCAGCCCAACTTCAGTGACACTGGGCAGTTTAACAATAAAAATCTAATAAAATCCCAGAAGACAGCATTATTGAGAGCAGAATAATCGTCGCTTTACCCCACCCATGAAGATAAAAAACAGACAAAAATCCACCACCACCCCCGCCATTGCTCTAACACAAGGCCTGGGAAAGAGCTATGTTTTTAATATTTTCAAGAAAGTTGATAAGGGGGAGCCATGTGAATCTCCAAGGCATTGCTGTGCTAGAGGACAGGTACATGAGAGAAGGCGCAGATTCTGCTAGGTGGCATTACTTAGGTCTTCTAATCCAACCCCATGGAGGTCTTCTAGTCTAAGCCCATGTCCAAGCAGGAGACCTTATACTGTCCAATCTCTTCTTAAAAAAAACTTCCAGTTCCAGAGCACTCACAACTTCTGAAGGCAAGCTATTCCACCAATTAATTGTTCTCACGGTCACAATTTTTTTTCTTATTTCTAGGTTGGTTCATTCCTTGATTAGTTTCCATCCTTTGCTTCTTGTCCTGACTTCAGGTGCTTTGGAGAATAATTTGACACCCCCCCTATATTTTGTGGTCATCACTTAGACTTAATAGACAGGACCCAGAGAGGGAGTTGCCACATCTTACAGCACAGCAGAAATTTGTAATATGATTCAGGATCAACGTTTTGATAGATTAGTCTCTAACTGGTCCTTTGGGGAGTGGAATTTCTGAATGGAGACCATTCAGCTCCTGAATTCCACCATGCTAAATTCTCCATCTTCTTTAAAATCTAGAAGTAATAAGCTAGTAGATGGTCCTTTCTAGAAGAATCACAACAATAGGAATAGTACCAAACTGTTGGAGGCTCAGGTTCTGTTCAAGCTCATATACTGTATGAAAACTTTCTTTCTCGGAGTTGTTCTTATCACACATCCTTTTAATTCCACCAATCCAAATTTGCTTGTAATAAATTTGAAAACACTGTTTTTTGCTTTTAGAAAAGGTCTGGCATCCTTGCAACCTTTTATCTTTCCTATCAGCTGATTTGTATGTCAAGGGCATAATGTTGTAGAATTTGGTTTGAGTTTGCTTTTCTTACCATCCATCCATCCAAAATCTCAGTTGAGCATTTTAATCATTTCTTCTTTGAAAACAATTTTCTGTACAAAGTAACAAATTTGCAACCAGTGGGAGGCTGGGAATGTTTTCCTTTTTCCATGGTTCCCCTTTGATTTACAATTCCAGGGGTGCAGCCAGCCCAAAAATCCAGCTGGGTTTGGTCTTCCTTTACATAATACATACAGAGAAAGAGAAAGAAAAACATATCCTCCAGAAAAGACTGCATCTTCTACATAGTCAAATGTAGCATGCATTTTCAAGAACAGGAAGTCACAGCTGAAGCTAAACCAAAAAAAAAAAAGAGTTAAGCTGCAGATTCTTAGTGCTTTGGACACCTGGAAATAATAATAAATGATATGAAACATTAACCTTGTTGTTGTGATCTTACTGCGCTGCTTAAAACGTTAGCACCGGTGCTGAGGAATAGCACCAAACAAACCATGGTATTCAGTTTTATTCCTTCCTTGATGTAAAATGCCAGGAAGTAAAACCAGGCTGCCTGAGAAAGAGAGATATCATTTTAGGTGGGTATGGATTTGGGAAAAGGGTGGGGATTCTTTTGAGGGGGGAAACTGATTTCCATAAAATAATGTTTTACTTTGACAGAGGTGAAAGAGGCAACTATTGGATATGGTGCCAGCAAAACAAATTCACAATGACAAAAGATTGAGATACATTTGCAATGATGTCATGATAGAAATAAATAAATTGGAGGTTTAATTATAATGTCTTGATCCATATTTGGTCATTTGCCCCACAAATGAAAATTTTTGTGTGTATTCAAGCATGAACAAGATAGCTTTTAAGCAACAATGTCTATAACTGAATATTGTATTTGAATATGTCCCACTTCTATCACTTGTTAAACAAAACCACTACTATTCAGGAACAATATAAATTAGAAATAGCAACACGACACTCTGCCTAACAGGTCCCACTGCCCTAATTACATTTTTTAAAGTAATAAAATAGCTAGACACTTTCAAAATCATCACATCTCTTGATATTTGAGAAATTATAGATGGAAATTTAATTGCCAAAATTCTGCAAGACTTCGTAATCTTGTGCCATTTGGGCCACTGATAAAATCTGGGGAATGAGTTTAGAGGAGCCATTACAGACCAGTATCTTGGTATCAAAAAACCCTCCCTGCAGACTACAGCCATGGTGAATTTATTTGTACGTCCTGTTTTCCACAAATAGACTTTGCTAAGAATTGAATCTAGAACTTCCTGCTTGCAAATAACCTCACCCACTCACACACACTCTGAATACAGGAGAAATAATACTTTCCTTTCAAGAACCACCTGCTAAGAAAATTACTGAGTTCAGGGAAGGACAACCTTTTCTTCATATCCATTTTAGCCTACTTTCCATTTATCCAACTGGAATATAATAAGATATCTGGTTAGGGATGAAAGAGTGAGAGCAATTCATCTCTATGGCACCATCTTGGTCTCTCTGGAGTCAGCACAGCAGGAGGAGCATCATCATTTCACAGGGCAGTTCTCATTCCCAGTGATTCTAGATACTGCAAATCACAATACTGCATGTAACTGAGTCAGACTAGCACATTATAATTGCAGGGTGATGAATATCAGTCCTAAAATGTATGTTTCTAGCCCTCAAGATTGCTATAAGCAGCTTGACTGGTTGAATTCAACTCTAAACAGCTGAATTCTGAACTAGTATCATATTGAATTTACAGATTTCCATTTATATTTCTATCCATAGGTTGTTTTCATAAGTTCCAAAATGCCACATTTGCTGTCGCCTTATTTATAGGAACTTTTGTCATGAATCAGATCAGAAGTGATCTACTATTACTTAAGGCCCGGTCCCACTGCAGTTACAGATGTAAACAGGATGTAAAACATTAAAAAAAGCTTGCCATCTGTTGGAAAATGCTATGCATCCATTGTGTACTCACTGCATACGTGTTTCATACGCTCTATCTGTTGAGCATCCGTCCACTGCGATTTCATCTGTACAAGAAGTTTTGAGCTGCACAAAACTTTGTGAATGGATGAACTTTCCACCACGTACGATGTACATCCATGACATATACAGGCAACAAACATTCTATGTCCGTTATCATCCGTTAAATGTCCGCTGTATCCTCTCTGCATCCTCTGGCCATCCCCTCAACTCACATCACTGCAGCTGAAAACGGAAAGAGGGAGGAAACAAAAGGTACACGGAACGTCAACACAGCATTAGTAGTACGGAAATAGAAAGGATGTAAGTGTATGCATCTCGTATATAAAGTATTCAAAACGGACAAAACATTTGTATCTGGGATGTATCTCATATATTTAGGATGTCTGCAGTATCTCTAGAGTATGTAGAAGGCCCCATAGCAGACAACTGATATTTTCTATAAAAAGGGGGAGAAAATCATCTGGATCGCTGGGATGGTGGACCATACAGTCCCACTATGGTTGCACTAGAGGTTTATCTATCCCACAACTATCCTTATTTATCCCACAAGCATGCAAAGGCTTAACCATTTTTTCAAAGTTTTCACCAACACTTTATTAAGTAAACAAAATGAACCAAGTAAACTAAACTCTTAAGCAAAGATAACCTTTATTAACTTTCTTAGGTAAACTTTGTGACTTTATTAAATAAGCAAAATGAACCAAGTAAACTGTATTAAGTGTCTTAAGCAAAGATAAATTTTCTTAGGTAAACTTTATGACTGTATTAAATAAGCAAAATTAACCAAGTAAAGTGTCTTAAGCAAAGATAAACTTAACAAGTAAACAACTCAGTCTCTGACACTATTCTCAGTCACTCTGAGTCATGTCCATGGTCTCAGCTGTTCAGCGGGCAGGGATTGTGGAGGTGGCTGTGGCTTGAGTGCTGGTCTGAGGCACCATTGGGGTGCTTGGCCCCGAGGGTACCACAGGTGGTGGTGTGTTCAGGAAGCTATCCAAGAGCTGACTCAGTCCCGTGAGGTTGAGAGGCCCTTCATCAAGGACTTGAGATGTCAGGCCCAATACTGATGACAGATTGTCCATTGACGGGCTTGGCTGTTGGGTGGAGGAAGGGTTGGGAGGAGTGTAGTGGGGCTGTCTGGTCTGAAGCTGAGTGAGGACTGGCGTCTGTGGCATCCAATGAACCTGGGCCTGGACTGGGAAGTTCTGCTTCTGCTGTGGGAAGTCCTGGTAGTTGTAGCCTTGGTAGGTGAGGGGCTGTTGAAAGCCATGGAAGGGCTGTGACATCGCCTGGAGTGGAGGAGCAGACCTGAACTGTAGGAGCGGCTTCAGCTGGGCCTTGAGGGTTGTGCAGAAGTGCTGTGATCTTCTGCTTCATCACCTGGTACTCAGCCTCAGGCAGGTCCCTCAGGGTCTGGCTCACATAGGTGATGAAGGGCTTCCGGTCTGAGGATTGTACGTCACCGTGGACCAGTTGAGAGAGAATTCTGTGCTGGTCTTCATTGTGTCTCTGATCTCCAACAGCACACTGTGGTCCTGGCTCTCCAGTCTACCTCTCTGCCTGCATCCTCTGGAGCTGGGGGTGGGGGTGGGTTGGCCTCTGGTGGCTGCTGCTTCTTCCTCCATTTGTGACAGCAGGGTGTCATCCTCCACAGGATCCTCCAAGTCCACCGGCATGAGGAGTGCAGCTGTTGGGGGGGGGTCTCTGAGGTGGGGCCCTCTGAAGACACCTGCCTAGACAGGGTAGCTGGCTCCTGGCTAGAAGAGGACTGGCTGTCTGTGGGCTGTCTGAGGGAGAGGGGTCTCACTCCTCGGTGGGGCTGCTCCTCGGGGCTGCTCCTCGGTGGCGGATCTCACCCTCCAGGAAACTGCACTTGGCCATGACGTACATCTCCAAGTCAGTGAGCTTGACAGCGGCCTGCCCGGATTTCTTGAGGTGTAGCTTGCCATACCAGGTGTGCATGTGCTTCCACCATCCAAGGAGTACTTCTGCAGTGTACCCCAGGCTCTCTGCCTTGTCTCTCCAAGCTGCCCGCTTCTTCTTTTTGTCACGATAGAGTCTGTGGTCCTTTCTCCAGAGGTACTCGTTCTCCCTCAGCTATTCCAGCACCTCATCCTCATGCTCCTCAGAAACGGTATACTGTTTCCTCTCTCCCTTCTCCTTCCCTTGCCTCTTCCTCCCTCTGGCAGGGGCTTCAGCAGGGCCTTCAGGGGCTTCAGCATCAGGGCCTTCTGGAGATTGTTCAGGGCCTTCAGGGGCTTGAGCAGCAGGGCCTTCAGCAGCAGGGCTTTGCGGGACTTTAAGGGCTTGGGGCTGGTCCACCACAGCAGCAGCAGCAGCTTCAGAGCCAGTGCCAGGGGGTGGGATTCTGGTTCTGCCCTTCTTCACCTTGCCAGGACTTGAACGAGTAGGCACGGGCTTCCTCTTCTTGCCTGACTGATGAACCATGGTGTTCCTGCAAGATGTATGTGGCAGCACGTCTTTCCCATGTATGCTGACTGTATGCGTGCTGCATCCTTTTATATCCGCGGAGCTGACGCAATTCATGCTCCCTGCATGCACAGTGAATGTTCTGCATCCGATATACATCCGTGTGGCATCCCCTTTGTTTCCTATAGGTTCCGTGATGCATCCGCTTCATCCGCTATGCATCCGCCCCTTCCGCTATGCGTCTGCTTCAAAATTCTCCCCCAGAACCCCTTCAGAGGTGTAATCCACTTCCATCCGCTTCCATCCGCTAGGCTTCTGAGGAACATCCGTTTAACACCCCGCTACATACTACCCACATCCGTTCTTTTCCATTCTGTTTATGCAAATTTTTGCCACTTTTTGGAGCTGATGACAATGGATGGAGCCACCCCCGAAATTTTGCTCATCCGCTGTGTCCTTTATGCATACGTTTTGCGTCCGTCAGCCAGTGGGACCGGGCCTTAAAAGTGGTCAGATAGGAAGATTCAGGAAAACTAGTGAGCATGATCTTAATCTGAAGGCACATTTTACTCAGCAATTTCACTCAACACCCATTTTTAAATTTGTATTTCCACAATCAATCCATAGCAAGACTTAGAAATACAAAATAATTCTCCTATATTTTTTTTAAAAAAGCAAAATATTTTAATCTACTAATACAGGTTCCCAGGTAGTATCGTCAAAATGAGTCTTGTAGCATCTCATTCTTAACTCAAAATTTTCATAAAAATTGTATATACTTGGGAGGCTGGATTTTGAAAGACATATCTTATGCTAAATTTAATTAAAACAGCACACTTGACAAAATTGTTAAAGTTTATTAGGAAGTGCTGTATACAAGAAGTGTTAATAACAAATATTAAGTATAGGTGCACATGCAAATATTCACTAATTTTGCTTTGCTTTTTGCTTAAATTGTAGAATACCTGAGCAAATTCTGTAATAAAAATAGCAATGGCAGAGAGGACATGTTTAAAAAAAGGAAAAGAGAGTGAACAAGAAGAGATTTTATTATCCTTCATGCTGCATTTTTATAAAATAAAAATAACCAAAGTGAGACCTCAGCTGCCAGGAAATTGTTCAGTGATGTTTGAGAGCACTACTACTAAGAAGGATAATGTTTGTAAAATGCAACTTTATACATCTCCAAGCAGTATTTTTTTCTGTTGTTCTCTTAGTTATATAGCCTTTTGATGATTGCATATTCCCCACCCCACCCATTTTTTTCTTGCCTTGCCTTCAAGAGCTCAAACGTTATTCCACTGACATCTCTCATCTTATTTTATTCTTGTGAGGTGGCTGGATTGAGACAGAGTGACCAAGCCAAAGTTATCCACTGAAATTCCATGGCTGTGAGTGGACATAAGCTTGTGTCAATCCAGTACTTTAACCACCACACTCTTAAGAACATACTCTCTAGAAAGATGAGATTGCTTCTTTTGGAATCATCTTTTTTCCTGTTTTAAACAAAGGAAATGAAGAAAAAGAAGATAGTTTTTCAATGCCTAACTTTTTTTCTGCCCAGGTCCAAAAGATAGTTTTAGCTGTTCACGTTCTAACTTTTATGCTTGTTTTCACTGTTTTGTTGGTTAAAGATGAGGATTTATATAGTACCATTAATGTACAGTCTGCAGCAAAAGTCAAGATAAAGGATTTCTGGAATCAAACTTAGTGGATTTATAGACAGATCTAGGCAGTTTTATTGGCAGCAGTACAGAACTGGTTAGTCAGTGTCTTCTAATCTGGGACATTTTTTCCTAATTCCCTATCCAGTCTATCATTCTCAGGTTTCCTGTCACTCTTCCATCCAACTACTAACCAAGATGGATCCTGCTTAGCTTTTTGAAGTCAATCAAAATTGCCCATGTGCTGTAAGTATTTTTCTATTTTATATATTTAATAGCATGATAAACCACACTGCTGGTCATTCTGCAGTTTTATCCTTCCATTCAGTGACATATCTTGGCAAGTCAAATGAAAGTAAAGACATGCAGTAAAATGAGAGAGATCAATTACTGATGGCAACAAACAAGTTCATCAGCCATTTTCTTTTCTCGAAATTCATCTGGAAATTATACTGTACAATGCAAATTAGGAAAGAGGTAGGATCTGTATAGCTACTAAATGGCCGACATGATAAAGGAAAGAAGGACATTTGTCTTTTTCTTTTCCCCTGCTCTTTATCTTGCAGTTTTAATCCAAAAGTTATGCACTGGGAACTTTCACCTCACTGTTACTGCATAATATTTTACAAAATTATACAAAAAAATAAAAAAAATCAAGTGTCTGACTAGAGTATTAAGCCAGGTGAAACTCAAGACCCAAGGAAGGAAATGGTATAATGCTTAAATTAGACTTCTGCAGATTCAGAACTGCCTGGTTCAAACTTTGCGGTAAGCCTTAAATTTCCCAATTTGTGGATTGGTTGATTTGTGATTGGCTAACTTTAGCTTAATTTGTGAGCTATAAACCATGACAGCAAACCACAATGACTGGCTTAATATTATGTATATTACATTACAGGTAGCTGAATGATACAGCTGGGAATGCAGCTATTTCCAGGCTCTACTTCCAGATGTTGAAACCTTGGACTATACTAATTAGGGGTTGGGTGGGGAATACAGTGCAGGGAATCAACACAACACACTGAAGGAGGAGGAAGACAAGAACTGAATGAGGCAAAATTTGAATATCTTTAAATTTTAAAAAATAAGCAGATGTCGTTGAAACACAGCAGGTCATGTAGTTCCCACCTCACTGGTGATCTTAATCTTGCATGACCCTTCTCACAGTAATTGCATTGTGGTTTTGCTATTACCTGAAGCCTGCCAAAAGATCTGGGTGGGTCAGTAAACTCAAAAAGGCCACAGCAGTGTGATCAAAGATTTTTTAACAAGTGTTGTATGGTTGTACTTGCCCTCTTATGTGTGTGTTTAGCCTTCACTACCCTATGGACAGCCCTGAAGCCAACAGTGATCTGTTGGATCAGCAGCCAATGGCTTAAGCTGGGCTCTATCATATGACATTAAAGCTTTATAGATTTATAGAAAATCAGAATTGGAAGGGACCTAGCAGGTCATCTAGTCCAACTCCCCCAAGCAGAAGACATTTACCATTTCTGACAAATGGCATTCCAATCTCTTCTTGAAAGTCTAAGTGATGAAGCTCCCACAACTTCCAAAAACAAGCTGTTCCATTGGTTGTTCTCACTGTCAGAAAATTTATCCTTATTTCCAGGTTAAATCTCTCATTGATCAGTTTCTGCCCATTATTCCTTGTTTGACCTTCAGATACCTTGAAAGGGACCTTCAGGACCCTTTCCTCTCTGTCAGAACATTGGGCTCCCTAACAGAAGAATGCTAAATTTTACCTTATGAGTGTTGGAGGAATTAGGTTGCTAAAAGATGAGCAGAAATGGAGTGGTCCTCCATTCCAGTTGTGTGAGCAGAAGGAGTAATTTCTTGGCCTTTGTCATTTCCTACTCATCTGACTTGCAGTAATTAAGCAATGCAGTCACTTGACAGGAAATAGCTGAATTCACCTTGTGTTCACCCTGAAAACATCCTGAATGTATCCATGAGATCTTCCTTAGTTGTAAATTGCTTTTCAAGCCACAGCATGGCCATTATTAAAAGCATTGACCTGAATGAGGGTCAGTGTTTTCATCTACAAACAAAATCATTCAAAAATCTGCTGCTTGTTGTTGCCATCCTGGCAACACAGCACTGGTATGGCTTGATTAGTTGTGTCACTTTCCCCGTTCGTTCCCTTCTGCATTCCTCATTCCATGACGAGTTACAGCTTTTAGTTATCAGTCTGAAAATCCCAGGAAAGATTCCATTCTACCAGTCCCCCCTCCGTCTGCAAAAAAATACGGAACAGAAAAGCTTGATATTTAAGGTCTTCAACCTGTGCTACCTTTATCTTTGGCTTCAGTTATGTGGCTTGCGTTAAATGTTCAGTTTGCATCAAACAAATTGGACTAATAAATGGGCAGAGGAAAAAATCAGAAAGTGCTGTGTTTGATGCAGCTGAAATAATTCTCCCTCGCTTATTCTTGAGGCAGCAGGAAACCATTTTTTAAAATGCCAAGCTATTGCTCAATTTCATCCATTCTGGGAACCATTTTTCTGTTTCCGCAGCTCTTTCCCATTATTTGCTTATTCAATAGTCCAATCTATTGGTTATCATGAAATGTTAATTAATTAATTTAACTATTGCGGTAGTAAACAATTTTTAAACTATAATGTACTTTCATTTCCAAATCATGGAATTGATTAATTTTATCTAGTATACATTATAAAAAAATAAGAATGAAGTCTAGAAAACTGAAGACATGATGGGTGTCTTCCTAATTTAGGGGCTTATCTTTTCTATGTTTTGAACATATTCTGAAGGAATTGATTTTGGGTATGTTTTAGTTTTTATAAATATTTTTGGCAAATGGAAGTGGGAGTACAGTCAATTAAAAGCATAGAAAATACATTAGAGTCTAAAAATAATCACAGAAAGCTAAAACACAAAAAACAAAGTAAAAAACAAAAGTGTAAAAGGAATCTAAAAGGAGGAGTAGGAGCATTAGACGGGTATAGGGGAGTATAAGAGTTAATGTGTGGCAGACCAAATCTATCACAATACAGAGCATCCTAGTATGACAACTCAGTGCTCATTAGAGCTAGTTTATGGCACAGGTCATCATCATCTGATGGATTTTAAGAACTGCTGTGCAGAACCTGGCAACTTTATATGTTATAGCAGGTTTAAGAACTGAAAGCAGCAGGGAAGTGGAGAATTATCCTGTGTGCCTTGGTTATTTTTGTAACAATGGTATGATGAGACCAGTACTGTCACCAGTAGATATACAGTACATGTGGACATTCAGGGCAGAGTTGAACCCTGAGGCAATCACAAATGAGGAGCCTAGGGCTAAACTATCCCCCACCCCCCCACCCCACCCCCTCTGAAGCAGATTCAGAGGAAGGCAAATAATCACTGAAGAATAGCACATGTGTGGGGGGGGGGGAGGGAGAGGGGGAGGGAGGGAGGGAAGGAAAGAGAACAGCAAATAGTTGATTGGAAGTGCAATTGGAGCCACCACTCTACCACCGGCTCCTAAGTTTTCAGCCTGGCACTCAGCTTCTGCTAATGACTTTCCTGCCTCTCTCACCCCCAAGCTCCAGTCCTCAAATTACTGATTATAGTTAGGAAGTCAATTATCCATTTTGGACACAGGACCATCACACAACACACAGGAGAAGTAACCTCTCTTGTGCTTTCTTTCGTCTATCTTCCTTTTGTTAAAAGGTTTTTGTTGTTGTTGTTAAAGGTTTCTCTAGTGCTAAAATAAGTGATTGCAAATGATTCAAAGAGATGATCTGCAGAATAGCAAGAAAATGCCACTTTTCAAAATTGCTTCCGAGATTAGAAACACATTAGGTGGAGAAAAATAAAATGGCAACAACAAATGCATCAACTACCCATTAAATCATCTTTTAGAATCTCCTCTTTGATAGGAAATTTTCCCTGTCAAAACACAGAAATACATATGAATGACTGCTAACCATCTCTGCTATTTGTATTTTTGTTGCTAGAATACTGGGATTTCCCCCCTTTTATGTGTAAAAAATTATCAGGAGTTATTTGTTTCCTCTTCAATTTCCCATTTTCCTCCACTCTTCATCCCAGTCACCTTTTCACATTTCTTCTGATGCCCCTTTCCTCCTTTGTTCTATTCGTGGGTGGGTGGGTGGGTGAGTGGGTGGGTGTGCGCGTGCACACGCATGCATGTATGTGTGCCATTGTTGCTATTTGTCTTGCGCTGTTTTTCTGGTTTTTTTAAATTGTTCTTTTAAATGTTTTCACATTTGGAAACTGCCCAGAGTCACTAGTAGTCGGACAGTATATAAATTAGAGTTGCTCACATAGTCAGCCAGGTGTTTATACTAGATTTGTCATTTTTATTCATCTGTCAAGTCCTTCCCAAGGAACTGAAATAGGCAAATGCTGTTGTTTGACGGTGCTGAAAGTATCATTGAAAGATGTAAGCTATTCTAGGTAAAGCTATCTTTTGCAATTGACTGTGATTTTTGTCAATGCTGATGGTGTTCAAATCATGTTCCAGATGTTCTGGGATTGCACCCAAGGGATCTATTACTATTGATATCATATTTGCCATCTTCTGCCATAGTCATTCTATTTGCAGATCTTTGTATTTTGTTATCTCCCCCAGTTCTTACTCTTCTATTCTGTTGTCTCCAGATACTGCAATGTCCACTAACCAGACTCGTCTTTTTTATTAAGAGTTGTTAAATCTAGAGTGTTATGTGGCAGATGCTTGTTTGTTTGGCAGATGCTTGTTTGTTTGAATTCTAAAGTCCCAGAGCATTTTAGCTTTTCATTTTCTATTATAAAGTATCCTTATATACATAACATATGAAATTGCATCTGGCGGTTCTTTAGCTGGTGTTGGCCTTCATATACAGCTAGTATATGACAGATGGATATCCATGACAGATGGATATTTAGTCAATACATTGTTTTTTCTGAATGCTATTCAATATTTTTTAATATGGCACCCAATGTTGCAATGACCACTGGGACCACCATGGGCGGTTTATGTCATCATCTTTCAAATCTGACTTTCAGATCTGGATATTTTGTGATCTTCTCCAATTCTTTGTCTTCTATTCTACTATCTCCTGATATTGCCACATCAATTATCCACACATTATTCTTTTCAACCACAGTTAAACATGGTGTGTTATAAGTTAAGACTTTATTATTATTACATTTATTTGCTGCCCATCTCACAGTTCAACAAATCTCTGAGTGGCTTTATCACATTCAGAAAGCCCCACAATATTTTAATCTACTTTTCAACTCTATGTTCCCATCAATATTTCATTTCAACTCTATGTTCCCATCAATATTTCGTTACTGGCATGTGATAATTTTTGCAGATGTTCCAGTGAATCATTTTGGTGACTATGTTATGTCATTATTTATAATCATTTCCCAATCTTTTTGCATGAGTATATGATCTACTGTTTCTTCAGCTTCTTTGCACAATCTGTGTTTTGAATCATTTGATGATTTTTTTTCAGTTCCATTGCTATATCAATGCTAAAATTCTTATTATTATTATTGAATGCAATACTTGCATTGTATACTTCAAAATAAGTTTGGCAAAGATGGTTTGCCAAAGCTTCCAAAGTTTGGTTTAGTGGTTAAGGCAGGAGACTAGAAACTAGGAGGCCATGTGTTCTATTCTTGTTTTAGCCATGAAAGCTAGCTGGGTGACCTTGGGCCAGTCATTCATCTCACAGGCTTGTTCTTGTGGATAAATAGGAAGAGGAAGGTGTGTTGGACATTACCTTGAGTTGTTTATAAAAGGGGAAAATAAATAGACCAGACTTTTTTCAGATAATCCAGTGGCTCCATCAGGTAAGGTTAACACAATCATCTGCCTTTTCAAAGGATTGGCTCTTTGAAGTAGAACTTCTCTTATCTTTTGCTTTTGAAGAACAGGCAAAAAAAGAAATGAAACCATATAAAGCCTCATTTTCTGAAAATCATAGATGTCACTTCAAATCTGGGCATGGATATTAAGGGTCAAATAACATCAACATTTACTCCCAGCACGAGTTGCTTGTGCTTCTGCATCACTAGGCAGATTAGCATCCTTCTAAAGAGCTTAAATGTGTTGGCTGAGCATTAAATTTCGGTTATTACACTTAGCTTGAAAGACCTTATTATTAAAACAGGTGATTCTAGTCAACAAAAGTTAATATATTCATCTTCACTGAGGATTCTAAGCATAAGAACACCCGACATTAAAATACACGTATAGACACACATATAGATTCTTCAAGATGACAATACACTCAGCATTTCAATACTGGAGCTTTGTGCCTCTGAATACCAGTTGCTGAAGGATATACACACCTGGTTGGTCTTTTAAACTCATGTCACATTAGTAGCCCTGGCATCTACTTGTGGAAACAAAACACCATGATAGATGGGCCTTGTGACTTCGGCAGAAGGGTTCTTTTTATGTTGTTGTACAAGGAAGTTCAACTTCCAAAATGCAACCTATGTGTCCCATTTCTTCATTCACTGTTAAATGAGAAGAACCCCAATATTTGCAATCAATTTCTAAGTTCTGCTTGCAAAATCTCTCATGATCATTGTACATTGTACATATTCAGCATGTTTTATCTTTCCCTCCTCTTGGTCAAAGTATGTTGGCCATGCTCTTAATACAGGACAAATTAAGAAAAGTGTATTTGCCTGGCTTCATTTCCCCTCCCTCTATATGTCACCTACCAGCAGTAAAGCAGGAAGGAATTATTCAAAATGAGTAACCTCCATCCACAATTATTGGAATGGCAGTCCTGTTCTGTTCTGCTAGCTGGCAACATCCAGAGGTAGCCATGGACAGCCATGGCACTGTAATTGAGTAAGTAAAATGGCACTCCTTACCCAACTAAAGAAATACAACAGTAAAAATTGGAGCCACATGAAACCTCTTCTTGGCAGAACATTTGTCAGGCCACCAATGGTGATACCAACAACACAGAGATAGTAGAAAATGTCTGTTTTTTCCAGTCTAGAAGAGCTTTCTCTGCAGCACAGAGCTAATGTTCACTCAAGACAATAGTCAAGATAATATTACAATCTTCTTCAAAAGAGGATTGAAGTATATTTATAAGAAGCCCACAACTGCCTAACAAATATTTCAAAAAAGCAACTATATATGACACATATATATATTCAAACACATATATGGCAGATGCCTTTCTGGAAGCCAAGGATCCAAGCCAAAAAAGCCATGGAAGATGGTCAGAAATGGAATGGGGATGTCCCTGTAAGCAGCCTAAAAGTGCCAATAATAGCTGGCTGTAACTCAGCTGTAGCTCAGTCCTAACCAAATCAGTGTCCACATGATCAATGAATAGCAATAGCACATAGACTTATATACTGCTCCACAGTGCTATACAGCTCTGTCTAAGCAGTTTACAGAGTCAGCATATTACCCCCAAAAATATGGCTCCTCTTTTTATCAACCTCAAAATGATGGAAGGCTGAGTCAATCCTGAGCTGGTGAGAATCAAACTGCTGGCAGTTGGCAGAATTAGCTTGCAATAGTGCATTCTAACCACTGTGCCATCAACTATTGCAACTACGCAAAACGTTATCACCGAACTTGTTGTAACATCAGTTGAATCCCACCCCTGCCTCTTAGTAATAGACCAAAGTAAAATAAAGAATTATGTTTTTGAAAAATAGGATTGTACATTATTGATAATTTTTTAAAAAGTAACACTTTATAGGATGAAGTGACTCAGAATGTTTCAAAAATCAATACGCAAACTAACTTTATACAAATTAATATGTAAATATATCCTCTTTTCTGGAACTAGTAATCTTAACCAAAAGATGAATCATGCAGATTAAAGATAAGACTTCCTAATGGCTCATAGTGAGATCAGCCAAAATTCTCCTTCTCTCTTATCACTGGATTCACCAGGGGAAAGAAGAAAGGGTCACATTTCAGCACCATTACATAATTTCACCTTTTTTCATATCGTAAAATGTAAAATGTAGGATGCCACTGAAAAACAATAGTGTAATGAAGGAAAAAAGTTCATCTCCCTAAGACTAATTGAGGGATCTAGGGATATTGTCAACCTGATTCTCCCTGTATATAATTTTATATTGTATAGGTCTTCATCCACACAGATATACCTGATCTTTTGGACAGACATTTCCCAAGTTTTCTATAATTTCAACTAAATGCTCTGTGATACCATTTTTTTTAAATCAGTCTAAAGATTCATACCACAATTTGTATATTCCTACATATTACACTTAATCCTGGTATGATTTCTTCCAAGAAACCTTTAATTCAATAGTTATGTATTTGATACAGTAGCTGTCATCTTGGGTTTAAAGCAAGAGTGATGTGATTTGACAAGCAGCATGTCCGGCACAATAACCAGCACAGCTTATAATGGCAGCCACACATCTGGTCTGATACTGATCTCTTCTCTTATGAAAAGATTTCATATTATCAACAGGCAGCATCTTAGCTTTCTTGGCCAGCGCATCAGCTTTTGATTGTTCCATATTTTCACCCATGAGGCTGATGCCTTCCAATTAAGAGATGTCTGTTTTTGCTTTCAAACCCGGATTTGACAGGATTTCCCCAACTTTTAGACAACCTTTCACTGAACTTCCATACATGAAGTGTCAATTAGTCTTTTGAAGGGATAGCAGTTCCTAATCCAAGCAGGAGCATTGGAGACCTGAGATTTCAGAAAGAAGAAATGCTTTATTAGCTAATACATGGAAGCTAAAGAAGAAAAGAGAGAGATGGGAGGCAGGAAGGACTGCAGAGAAAAATCAGAGGGGAGAAACAGAAGGCTGTCTTTCTGAAGGGCAAAAAATAAGTAAACCTCCAAATCATCCTTGGGACTGGAGAGGCACATGATTTCTGACCATATTCTCTAAATTGTACAGTATATTTGCACTACCTTTTGCAAAATACCTATATTTTGTCTAATATCTATAACTTGATAGCATTATTATAGGAGCTTCCCTTTCACTGTGATTTTGCTCTTTTATTACCTTCTTAGCTAGCATGCACAAAAGCTAGTCTTCTGCTTGGTGTACCAAATAGAAAATAGAGTCATGCACCATATTTTACTTGAGTGGTGGCATCAGCAAACATAATGATAACATCACTAACGGTCGTTTATGAACCACTGAAAAGGATGGAAATGGCTCATATTAAAAATAATCTCTGGCTTGGATGCCAGTGCCCTGCTAGTCGAGCCATTTGTTGGTGTTGTAAACAAGGAACATCGGATAAAGAGAGGGCCTATTGAGCAGTGGATCAAATGAAGCTTGAATCAAACTCATGATGCTGGGAACAAAGTGTCAGATCTGTTGGAAAATAAAACCTGTTAGAATCTGAAGCCTGAAGCAGAGCAGAACTTTCCTCTGACAAGAAAGACCTAAATCAAAAATTACTTTGAATAGATTTGAAAGTTTTGTGTCCAGGAGCCTAGTCTATACCAAACATGGTTTTGAAAAACAAATATTGGGCATCTTTCACTATTTTGTTGAGACATATGGAGGCAAGAGTGAGATTCTACCAGTTCGCACCTATTTGCTAGAACCAGTTATTTAAATTCTAAGCAGTTCAGAGAACTGGTTGTAAGAAGAAATTACTGGCCTAATCCTGTAAGGAAGGAAGGAAGGAAACATTCTGGTGTTGCTTACAGAAACAGCCTCTCCGTTAATCTTCATCACCTTCTTGGCAGGACTAAACTTCCTGTCTCTGGAACATTTCTGGAGTTTTTTTCCCCTTGTGTGGAGTGACCATTCAAAGTTACAATGGAACTGAAAAAAAGTGACTTATGATCAAAAATGATTTTTTGATCATTTTTACACTTACGACTGTTGCAGCATCCCACAGTCATGAGAGGCCAGGCGAGGAGATGTGTGCATTAATGTGAGTGATATTGAGTTGGCCACGCCCAGCCAATAACATGACCACCAAGCCACACCCTCCAACTAAGCCATGCCCACAGAACCAGTTGTTAAAAAATTTGAATCCCATCCCTGATGTGGAGCTGAAACCGCTTACAAAAATGACAAACTCTTGAAGAAACTAAAGAAATTAGAACATGACAAGAAAGCCCCCAACAACTCACAACACCTGAAACAATTATACGTATATAACGTTTCCAAAGAGAACTCACCAAAACAGAAACAGATGTCCTAACCAAAGGATTCAATTATGCTATAGCCTTCAAAAAAATCCCCACAGAATCCATCATATGTGCAATAGAATCCAGCCTAACAAAATTAAATACAGATGAAGCTGATAGAATAAGACACCAAGATACTAACATCCTATGCACAGGCAAACCACTCAAAAGCAACTTGCACAAAGAAGAACTAAAAGCCCTGCAAGCCCTAAAAAAGGATAGCAGCATAATCATACTTCCAGCAGACAAAGGGAATGCCACAGTAGTAATCGATAGAAAAGACTATGAAACAAAATTGACAGACCTACTCCAAGACTCCACATACAAACCCAAAAACATGGACCCAACCACATATCTGGAAAAATTAACCAAGAAGAAAATTATAACCAGCCACATGAGCAAAGAGATCCAACAGACCATCATCCCAAGAGAAAAATCTTCCAGATGCCCCAAACTATACGGCCTCCCAAAAATACACAAAGAAGGCATAACTCTCAGACTCATAGTCAGCTCCTAGCTAAACATTTCACAAAACAGCTACAGCCCCATGCTGAAACAGCAGCTTCACATGTACAAAACTCATACCACTTCTTGGAAATGATCAAAGATCTACATGTGGAACAAGAAGATCTGCTTGTTAGTTTCAACGTGGTTTCACTATTCACTCAAGTCCTGATAAAAGAAACTCTCGAAATCATCAAAAATAAATACCAACCAGCTAAACACCTCATGGAACTAACAGAACACTGCTTAACCAACACATATTTCATATACAAAGGACAAAGATACAAGCAAATTGAAGGAGCCCCTATGGGATCACCACTGTCACCCGTCATTGCAAACCTGTTCATGGAAGAATTCGAATCCAGAGCCCTGGCTAATGCCACCCACAAACCCAAACTATGGTTAAGATACATCGATGGCACATTTGTGATTTGGCCCCATGGAAAAGAAAACCTAAACAATTTCCTAACACACCAAAACAGCACACACCCCAAAATAAAGTTCACCATGGAAACGGAAATAAACAAACAATTCCTAGATGTACTAATCTACAAAACAACAGATGGCACACTGGAACACACCATATACCAGAAGAAAACACACACCAATTGCTATCTCAATGCCCAAAGACCCAAACACAACTAGACCTACATATGTATGTATGTATGTATGTATGTGTACATATGGTATTCAGCTTTGTTTGGGTATTTTCCCACATCATTATAGTTGTGCTTTTAAAGCTGTAGCAACGTTTCAGCAGAATCTCATCTGCCATCATCAGGCTTCTGTATAGTGTTCGTCTGTGAGTCAGACTTTCACAGCCATTTCTGTTTTAAATTTGGTGCTGGCCTATGTTGTGCCAGCGGGAATGCATGACAATAACATTAGAAATAAACCAGTTGAGGACATGATGGACAGCAGAGTCTAATTCCAAGTAAATTAGTTAAGAAGCTATCAGTATTATATTAGTTTTAACTGATGGGCTCTGGGATAAAAATCAATAACCAATAAGAATCTATCAAAGCAGGGGTCAGTGTGATTTGGGCATGGCATTTGGATTACAGGGTCATAAGAGTTTTTTTATTATAAGCATTATAAGCATTGTTCAATCACAAGATTTCAGGATCTTACTGAGATTTATAGTTATATACAAAAATGCTCGTCTAGATCTATATTACTATGGATAAAGAGGAGGCTTGTATTTCGGCAATCATTTCATTAAATTATAACTGATTCATTTATACATTATTGAAATGTGTGAATAATTTTGTATCATGATGTTTTCACTATTTTTTTAGTGACAATTATTATTTTCTGCCTATTATTTCAGCATAATTTTTATTTTTTATGCATTCTTGATTGAATAGCCACCATCTGTCAGTTTGCTGAAGCAATCTAGAAGAAAGCTTAATAATAATAATAATTAATAATAATAATAATAACAACAACAACAACAACAACAACAACAACATTTTAAAGAAGGTGAACTGTGGATATGAACTTGCAAAGAAAGGATTGAAGATTTCACATTTGTTGTACATGGATGATTTGAAGCTGTTTGGTAAAACAAAAAGTGAAATTAATTCACTAATTGAAAGTACAAAAAAAAAAAAATAGCCAGGACATCGGCATGCACTTTGGAATTGACAAATGTGCAACAATGGCAATCAAAGCAGGCAAAGTCATATACAATGATGAAATAGAACTTGACAATGAAGAAATGATAAAGGCAATGAAACCAGAAGCAGGCAACAAGTACTTAGGGATTTTAGAAGCCTCTGATTTAATGCATAATAAAGTAAAGGAATCAACTTCAGCCAAGTACTTTCAAAGAATTCGCAAGATTTTAAAATCCAAATTGAGTGGTGGAAACATGATAAAAGCAATAAATACCGGGGCTATACCTGTGATTCAAGACTCTGCAGAAATAATTGACTGGACCCAGATAGAGCTGGACAATTTGGACAGAAAAACAAGGAAGCTTATGACTATGAATCATGTTTTGCATCCTAAAAGTGGTGTTGATCGATTATATCTACTGAGAGCAGAGGGTGGTCCAGGTCTCCTACAAGTAAAGCAGACTGTAGAAAAAGAAAGACATGGCTTGAATGACTACATTCAGAAAAGTGAAGAGCCAATGATTAAGGAAGTACATAAAGGAGGCCTTTTGAAGATAACCAAGTCAAAAGCTGAATACAAAAAAAGAAGTAATTGAGAAGTGAATTGAAAATTGGAAAAACAAAGCTATGCATGGCCAATACCTGAAAAGTAGTGAAGGCAAAGCTGACCAAAAGCTTACTTGGAATTGGCTAAAATCAGGAATACTGAAAAAAGAAACTGAAGGCTTTATTTTGACTACTCAAGAACAAGCCTTAGCCACAAATTGCATGAAGGCAAAGATTCAGCATGTCACCACCAAGAGCAAATACCGCCTCTGTAATGAGCAAGATGAAATAGTTGACCATTTAATCAGTGGATGCAGTAAAATTTCACAAACTGACTATTTAGAATGCCATAACCAAGTTGCTAAAATTGTTCACTGGAATCTGTGCCAAGTTTGGATTTGAGTATAGTAACAACTACTGGGAACATCAGGTTGAGAAGGTTCTGGAGAAAGAAAAAGTAAAGAGTTTGTGGAACTTCAGAATTCAGACTGACAGGCCCACAACATACCTGACATAACAATCGTTGAAAAGAAAAAGGTTTGGTTCATTGACATTGCAATACCTGGTGATGCATGAATTGAAGACAAGCAGCAAGAAAAAAAATCACACAGTATCAGGACTTACAAATTGAAGTTGAGCTACTTTGGAAAAAGAAACTATGTGTTACTCCAGTTGTGTTTGGAGCTCTTGGAGCAATACCTAATGGGCTGCCTCGCTATTTGGAAATCCTGAAATTATCAGACTTGAATACCTTGATTCGACAAAAAAACACCCTACTTGGAACAGCTTATATCCTCCAATGCTACCTTAACAGTTCCTAGGTCCTTGGTTAGGACTCGAGCTATTGAGCTATCAACCAGGCTAAGAAATACACCAAAGATTAACAACAACAATAATAATAATAATTGGTGTGATGGGGGGCTTAACTGTTCCAATGAAGTTGAGAGCTGTGCTGGCAGTAGTACAAACATGCAGCAGGTCCAACCATGTCAGAG
Source organism: Laticauda colubrina (assembly GCA_015471245.1). Taxonomy (NCBI): domain Eukaryota; kingdom Metazoa; phylum Chordata; class Lepidosauria; order Squamata; family Elapidae; genus Laticauda; species Laticauda colubrina. The sequence continues at coordinate 295,313 of BLBF01000042.1, forward strand.
AGGTCTAGGTCAAGGAGCAGAACTGAGTGCACCCAACAACCCATGCAAGGAATCATGGTAAAACACAACCAAATGAAGCCGAAATCGGCTCGGTCATTGCCCGAGTTAAAAAGGACCGCATCAGGTGCTGGGGAACCTGGGCATCCATCAACAAGTGGGCTAAAGGTCATGGGTCCCTAAGCTGAGCAACCAGAGCATGGGCCTGCAGGGCTACTGGAAGCTGAACAACCTCAGAAGTGGCAGAAATACACCATGTCAGAGAACCACACTGTAATAAAATGCTACTAAAAAGCAGAACCAGAAAAACGAGGCTACCAAAAAAGGATGTACAAGTTATGGAAAAAAGAATATCCAGACTCAAGGATAACTGAATTACGATTAGCCGATCAATGATGATTCATCACTCGGAAGGAAGTGCTCAGTGAAGTTGAACTTAAAGAAATACAGAAAAATTGTGAAATGGGAACACAGACTGCTGAAATGCCCAATGGACAAATCATCAAGTGCCACCAACCCGAAGCCTAAAAATACCTGGGCATACTACACCTGGTTAATATCAAGCACAGGCAAGTGAAAATGTGGTACACACATACATACACACATACACACATACACACAAAGGGTCAGAAAACTTCTAAAAAGCAAACTGAATGGCAGTAACACCATCAAGGCTATAAATACCTGGGCTATTAATACCTGCCCATCAGATATCCTGCTGGGATCATAAACTGGAAACAGGCAGAGCTGGACAGCTCGGATAGGAAAACAAGAAAACTGATGACCATACACTATGCGCTGCACCCGCGTAATGATGTTGACAGGTTATATTTGCCCAGAAAAGCAGGGGGCAGAGGACTTTTGCAAGTGAAGCAGACAGTCGAAGAAGAGAAGCACGCTCTGGCAGATTATGTGAAAGACAGTGTTGAACCAGTTTTGATGGAGACAACAAGAGGAAGCTGCTCAAAGTGCAGCAAACCAAGAATCAATATAGAAAAACAGTGATGCAAACTCAGGCTGATGTAACAAAGCACTGCATGGACAATTCCCTGAAAAGATCCAAGGAAAAGTAGATAAGGAAAAGACCTGGTTATGGCTGACCAACAGAACAGTGAAAAAAGAAACAAAAGGCCTGATTCTTGCAGCCCTAGAACAAGCCATCAAACTGAATGTAATCAAAGCCAGAATAGAAAAATCTGCTGATGACCCCAAATGCAGACTCTGCAAAGAAGCGGATGAAACCATTGATCACATACTGAGCCATTGCAAGACAATAGCTCTACAAACAACATCACAACACAGTCGCTTAGATGGTCCACTGGAACTTGTGTCACAACTACCATCTGCTTGTAGCAAAGAACTGGTTGGATTATAAGCCTGAAAAAGTGGTTGAAAATCAGCATGCAAAACTACTGTGGGACTCCCAAATACAGACTGACAAAGTTCTGGAACACAATACCCCGGATATCACGATTGTGGAGAAGAAAAAGTGTGGATCATTGACATTGTCATAACTGGTGATAGTAGAATTGACGAGAAATAACTTGAAAAAGTCACCAAATATCAGAACACTTGGGAAGTGTTCGACTAGTGATTAGTGATACGAAACCCAGCATGGTTATCTCGTCTGCTATGTATACTGTCATTTTTGTGTACAACAACAACAATAATTATAATAATAATAATACCCTATTATCATGTACTGGTTAAATGGCAGATTATCAGTCCAACATTTAAACACATGAAGGTGTATTGAGTGAGGCTTTGAGAAAACTATTACAGCCAGGGTTTTGAATCATTTTTGTTGTTTCTCAAGTTTAACTGAAGATATTGCAAATTAAATGAAGATGCTAGACATTAAAACCTGGAGCATGCATAGCCAAAGAAGTTCAGTTGATCAACTAAGATCTGTAACTACATAAAACAACTGGAATGATAACACATTCTTCATTTACCCACTGGCCTATCGATATCGTTAATTCTACAAGGGACATTGTGCAAATTATGCTGAATGACACAAGAGGCCTTTTGAAAAAGACTGCACTAGAGGATTATGAAATGCATTTTTAACTGTTCCCTAAGGGTATTTAAACTCAGCCTTATCTCATGTATACATTGAAAGAAAGCAGAACGGGACAGCACAATTGGACATTAGAACATCTAGAACTATCAATACTCAAAGGCTTGGGACCTCTTTGAACTTAAAGTTTTGGGGGCTTTGAGTTTTTGCACTCTGCTTTTGGGGGCCAAGTCATTTCTGACTCTGCTCTGGTGATGGATACTGATCAAGGAGAGATTTAACCTGGAAATAAGGAGAAACTTTCTGACAGTGAGAACAATCAACCAATGGAACAGCTTGTCCTTGGAAGTTGTAGGAGCACCATCACTTGAGATCTTCAAGAAGAAATTGGACTGCCATTTGTCAGAAATGGTGTGGAGTCTCCTGCTTAAGCAGGAGATTGGACTAGATGACCTTTAAGGTCCCTTCCAACTCTAATTATCTGTATCTATCAATTATCTACCTGTTTGAGAACTGCAGAAAGCTTCCCTTTTCTTCTGAATTACTTTGGTTCTTCAAACTTGGTAGATGGTCGTTTTCTCACCCATTCTTGTCTTCTGGTTCCTTGACTCTAGCCAACCATTATTGTACCCTCCTGCCACCATAGAAATTCAGCAAGCTGTTCTTGGGGTGTATCTCTCCCACTAATATTAAAAAATTATCTCCACCCCTCTCAATTCAGTCATGGTAGCAACGTGTAACCGTGGTCACAGCTATTAGGAAAAACTGGTTACAAAATCACTAACAGTAAAACATTTTACTTTCATGAATCAGAGGGTCTTTTAAATGCAATGGAGGATTGGCAGCAAAGTGATTAGGAAATCTTGGAACACGTAAATGCTTTCGATTTGATTTGTTTTTTTAACATCTGATCTTTTCTAGCATAAGCTCCCTATCATGGTAAGATCTCTTGTGGTTGATGTTTTAGAAACCATCAGAAAAATACACACAAATACATGTACTGAAAAACAAAGAGCAGGAAGTAGTAGCTAGCTATTCATTTACCTTCTATTTGGAGAGGGAAAAGATTTTTACTATTGCAGGTTGGTGATCAGGAAATGGATACTGACTGAATAAAGTTATTCGCAGTCTCCTATTGGGCAACTGGAAGCCACATAAGTAAACTTGGATTGGATCATGGTCCTTCTCTGCATTTTCAATGTTTTGAAGCCAATAAAAAATAATTATACTTATCTCAGACTGCTTTGTGAGGAATAAAGAAAAGAAACAATGGTAAAGATGGACAAGCCTGGGGGAAAAACAAGTTTGTGAATATATAAGAGCTTCAGATGTTGTGGCCACTAAATTGCAAGAATAGAAATGTGGTTATAATTACAAAAACTGAAGGACATTGAGATGGGAAGGTTGTTTTAGTAAAACCAGAAAGCGACATGCATTAGCATTGGCACTAATTTACATTGCTAACTTTAACTTAACAGAATTTTGCAAAATGAATATAAAAATTTATCTATGAAACATTCAGCAAAGGAAATGTTTGACTTCAAAGGTTCTCCTAGATGTACTTTTTTTGCATCAGCCATCTCTTATACCTATATAATTTTTGAAAATCCACTATGCTTAAAATGTATGATAATATTATTCAAATAGAGAAAAACAGATTTTTCATATCATTGATTCCAATATTACATTATTTTTCCAATTAAGTTCTCATGCATGCCATACCAGAATAAATTATAAAGAGTCAAGGAATGTACATAGTGTTAAATAGATATGGGATATACAAAGCTAATTTTTTGTGACTCCAGGGGGAATGTTCACATTATGCTTATAAAGCAGATTCAAGCAACCCTTCAGAATTAAAATCACATTATTAACCAAAGATATTTAGTGCGTTATTTTTTATTTGATGCATTGAAAACCTAGCTTTAATTGAGCTAGACTCACTCAGCAGCAATATCAAATATAACAGAATTATAAGGAAATCAGCAAACTGATTATATTCTGGCCAGAAGCAGGTTACAAATGGCAAATGGAATTCTGATGGATGTGAATTAACTGAACTGGAAATTTGGATTGTCAAATTTTCCATAATGGATTCATTTGTAATCTTCCCTCGGCAGATCAATGAAATATATGCAGATGTCCAAATCGTATTTATAGCAAATTTAAGCCCTTGTCACACTGCACCAGCAGATGGAAAGAGGATGTAAAATGGAGAAAAACACTTGCCATCCGTTGGTTAACGCGATGCTTCCGTTCTGTACTCACTGCCTCCATTTTGCTTCCTCTCTATCCGTCCAGCATCTGTCTATTGATATTTCATCCGCTCAGAAGGTTTTGAGCTGCTCAAAATTTTTGAGCAGAAATGTATCCAATGCATCCATTCTGCATCCTCTAGGCATACGGGGGACATCCGTTCTGCATCCATTACACATCTGCTATATCTGCTAGGCATCCGCTGCGCATCTGTGCAACTCAAATCCGTTCTAGAGGTAAACGGACGCAGGGAGGAAGTGGAACAGACGTGCAGCGTTAGTAGCATGGATGGAGAAAGGATGAAAGAGGATGCAAATCGCATCTGCATCATCTGCTCTGCATCCGCTCTGCATCCTCTACGCATCCTCTACACATCCTCTACGCATCCTCTACGCATCCGCTCTGCATCCGCTCTGCATCCGCTCTGCGTCCGCTCTGCGTTCACTCTGCATCCGCTTCCATCCGCTTCCATCCGCTAAGCTTCCGCTCTGCATCCGCTTTCCATCCGCCCTGCGGCCTCCTCCCGTCCGTTCCTTTCCGTGTTATCCGCTCTGCTTATGCAAATTTTCGCCCCTTTTGAGAGTGGATAACAACGGATGGAACATTTTTCTCGTCCGCTGTGTCCTTTTTACAAACGTTTTGCATCCGTTGGGCAGTGTGACAGGGCCTTAAGATTGTTCCTAAACAATGTCATATGTTTCAGTGTTTAATCTTTCTCAATCACATTTTGAACTTTTTAAACTATAAGAGAGCAATATTTAGTCCCAAAGCCTCCATGACTTCCAATCCTCTCTACTGCCCTTTTCATCTTTCCCAGAGTTCCTTTCAATAATCATCCATTTTTTTTGGTGATATTAGTTCAGCATGGTTTCTTCTCATTTTAACATAGAAATCTATGGAAACTGCAGTGTATACCTGATACTATTCAAGACTGCAAGATTCCTTTTCTCAATAATCCTTAATCTTCCCAACAGAGCAAAAAAAAAGCAAAGCATTCTGGTCACTGCTTCTTTAGTAACATATTCCAGCCTACTTCATTATACCAATGAAGCTTTCCTCCAAAGAACATTAAATGCAGCCCCATCCATTAAAAAGTTGCTCATCTCTAATTTCAACTATATGGCTGGGTTTCCTTGTCTCTTCTTTTCCCAACTCCTTCTCTTCTCCAGAGCGATCGGCTGATTAATGACATATCTGTATCAAATATCATAGCAATAAACAAAACTCGTCTGCCATAAGCTGAAAAGCACAATTGCCAGAATGAATAACATCATTCATGTATTTGTTAATTTATTTGTATACTTATTTATTAAAGTTGCCACTTTAAAGATAGATGGGAGCACCCAATTTATGTAGTGATAAATTTACATACTTAGAAGATTAGATTTGGGTCCTTTCTGTAATAAACCAGTGAAAGGTTTACTATTCAATGGTGAAGTGCATGTTTTATGTAGCTTTCGGTTTTTAACAAAATACATTTGCAATAAGCTAAATACTATTTCTGATTGTCTACTGAAAGGAACCTCAGTTGCTAACAACCTTTATATTTATATCCAATACCACCAATTGGATTTGTAACTGGCTTACCAATTACATTCAATGTGTAGTCCTCAATGGAACAGTATCTATATGGAGGGCAGTATGCAGTGAAGTACCCAATCTGTTTTAGGCCAACACTCTTCAACATCTTCATCAATGATTTGGATGAGGGGATATATGGGGAACTCATTAAATTTGTAGAAGACACCAAGCTGGCAGGAATAGCCAACATTCCAGAAGGTAAGCTTAAGATACAGAAGGATCTTGACAGACTTGAACATTGAGTGCTGTGAGCAGAACTGAAGTCATGTTGGATGGCCCATTGAATTAAATAAGGAAGTGTGTTTCAAACTCAGTAGCTCTGCTAAATAAGAAAGTGTTCCAGTTTGTGCACAAGAGGAAAAAAAAACAAAAGATGAGGCTAGAACAATGAGGAATTGTAATAAAGTGCTGAGGTTTCTGAGGTGTCAGAAACCGTGTAACTGCTTTTGCTAGATAGGGAGCCAGCATAAACCTTCGAAATATATCTGACAATTTGAAAACAGAAAGAATGTGAGCCAAGCCCTCATACGAGGGGGCAGATAGTTAGAGTATAAAAATGCTGCCTTGATTTTGCTCTGTGTTCCTTCAATGCCTGAGGGAACCCATCTCTGCAGACACGTGAATAAAACCTTGTTTTCCTTGGATCAACGAATCTTTTGGTGGTTTTTTATCTGCTTCCACCTCACAATTTGGCACTCAACGTGGGCCCCGATGGAATTTCGACTGGAGAAAAGGGACTGGGTAAGTGTGGCGCCACCGCCTCCCATTGTAGAGGGGCCCCTCCCTTGTCTCAGTGGATCCCGGAGTAACTGCATTCAGCAGACGATCCTTGGAAACAAGAGAGAGAGAAGCCGGCCTGACGCTCTGGGAGTGTCGTTGATCACCTGAAGTGGGGACGCCCACACTCCTTTTGTCTCCGGGAAGACCAGGGGTGTATCAGGTGAGTTTGTTGCCTTTCGGGATAGAAGAAGGGATATACTGTCCTTAAACTCTGGGAATCCAGCGACTGCTGGAGGACAGTGTAAATCCCGGAGTTGGGAATCTCTTTGGTGGGTAGCATGGAAAATGGGAAAGGGACAAAGCAAGTGTGAGACATTCCAAGAGGGAATGGGTATTGAGATAGAAAAGACCCCGAGAAGGCTGATTCCAACTGACTCCCCATTGGGTCAACTACTACAACAATGGTCGTTGCCCCATCTGAGGACTTACACTCAGAATCTAGAAAAAAAGAAAATGATCTACCTATGCCAATATAGGTGGCATAGTAGACCCTGAGTTTCCTTACCACTGGGATTCCAAAGGGAAATACCAGCATGGACTGGATAACTCAGTTGAAAGAGTATATAGTGAAACATCGGATGAAGAAGCAAATACCCTATGTGGAGGTATGGTATCATGTTCACTTTGAAGGTCCAGTTCCACCAGAAACAGAAGTAGGACAGTTTTTCAGCAAAGTGGAGGAAAGCGAAACTGAGGACTGGATGGGGAGTCCACTGGCATCGGCTCCGGCAGTCCTGGCACCATCCCTGCTGGCTCCAGTTGCCCAGGCTCCACCTCCACATGCATATCCAGGACTCAGAAGGGAACTGACTCAATTAAACAAGGACCTAGAGAATTTGCCTCTAAGAGGAAGGTTGGCCAATCCCATGTCGGCCTTCCCAGTCAGAGAAGTCCCAAATGGCATGAATGCACAGGGGAATACAGTCACCGTTTTTGTGGCTGTCCCCATAAAATCTGCCGAGTTACGGGATCTGAAAAAGACCCTTCCGAAACTCCATGAGAATGCTCATGAAGTAGCGGAACAGTTGGAATTGTTTCTGGGGCCCAATGAATACACATACCAAGAACTGATGTATATTCTCGGACACCTTTTCACCCCTGAAGAGAGGAACCTCATTAGGAGGGCAGCAATGGCTGCCTGGGATAGGAGAAATGCAGGGCAACAGGGAGCAGTGGCTGCAGACACAAAGTTCCCCATAGCCGATCCAAATTGGAACATCAATAATAACGCTCATAGGGAGCACATGAGAGATATGAAATGCATGATCATTGAAGGAATTAAATTGGCCATCCCTCAAGGGAAAAACTTGACCAAAGCATTTGAAATAACACAAGGAAAGGATGAAAGAGGAAGGATAAAGGAGGAAAGGCTCCATGAAGGGTTAACCAAGTACTCCGGAGTGGAGCCAGAAACCCCTGCCTTCCAGACTCTCCTGAAGATGCAATTCGTCACCAAAGCATGGCCAGATATCCAGAAAATGATTCAGAAGACAGAGGAATGGACTGATTTGGGCATGACAGATTTGATGAGAGCAGCCCAACAAGTTTTTGTGAACCGAGACTCAGTTAAAACCAAACAGAAGTCTCAGATGATGGTTGCTGCTGTGCAAATGGCAGCCAAGAATGAAGTTAGGAAAAATAGGGAGACCCAGATGTCAGATCCGAGGCCAAGGTGGAGAGATGAAAGATCTCCCAGCAGGGAGTGGAGATCCCCGGTTTGTCGAGGAGGTCCAGGGGGCAATTGAGGCAGTCGATTCCAACAGCCGTCCCAGAGTAGAACTTGCTTCAGATGCGGGAAAGAGGAACATTTTGCGCGTGAATGTCCCAAAACCCCGGAGGAACGAAGCTATGCCCTATACGATTAGGGAGGTTCCGGCTCCCCAAGAGGGACCCGCGGGGAGCCATTGGTAAATGTGTTAGTGGGTCCTGACCATCAGGAACGGCTGTTCCTGATCGACACTGGTGCAAGCCAGACATCTGTATACGATTCGGTAGAGGGAGCATGCAGGTCAAAGCAGACTTTAAAGGTGGTTGGGGTGAATGGGAAATCCCAAGAGGTCAAGATTTTGGAAGAGGTGAGATTGGAATTGAATGATGTAGTTACTGAAAGTGAAATATTGTATATTCCGGATTCAGGGGTAAACTTGTTAGGAAGAGACTTGTTGGATGTTTTTGGAATAGAATTGTGGGATAGAAGGAAAGAAGTTTGGATGTGTATGTTAACAACGGAAGATGAGGAGAAGATATCATCAGATGTGTGGGCAGGAGGTGAAGGGGTTAGTAGGATGGCAATACAGCCCATTCAGATCAAGATACAACCAGGGATAACTAAACTGTGGACTCCACAATATTCTCTGAGTAAGAGAGGTAGGGAAGGGTTGAAACCAGTGATTGACAGATTATTGAAACAGGGACTGTTGGAACCTACTATGTCACCGTTCAATTCACCGGTTTTAGCAGTAATGAAAAAGGATGGGAAGTATAGATTGGTTAATGATTTGAGGAGGATCAATGAGATAATGGTTCCTAGATTCCCAGTGGTTCCTGATCCCTATACCATCTTGGGGCGGATCCCTCCCAAAGACAAATGGTTTACTGTGATAGGTCTGAAGGATGCCTTTTAGGCGTGTCCTTTGGAGGAGGGGAGTAGAGACTTGTTTGCCTTTGAATGGAATGATCCTGAGAGTAGAAGGAAACAGCAGTTGAGGTGGATGGTACTTCCTCAGGGATATACCGAGAGCCCTTTGTTGTTTGGACAGGCGTTGGAAGAAAAGTTGGTGTCGTTTGAGAGAGAGAAAGGAATCACCCTAATTCAGTACATGGATGACTTGTTGTTAACTGGGGAGAAAGAGAAGGAAGTGAGAGCGGCTTCTGTGAGTCTGTTGAATTGGCTGAAGGAGCAGGGGCTGAAAGTCTCAAAAGAGAAGCTTCAGTTTGTTGAAAAAAAGGTGAAATATTTGGGACATTACATTCAGCAGGGGATTAGGTCCTTGGACCCTGAAAAGGGGAAGGGGATCATGAGCTTGGCTCCTCCCAGGAACAAGACGGAGGTGTGGAAAGCATTGGGATTATTGGGGTATTGCAGAATCTGGGTAGACCAATTCACAGTGTTGGCACAGTTTTTGCATAGAAAGTTGCCTGGAAAGGGAGAGCGCATAGAATAGGAGGAGGGAGATAGTGAAAGGTGGGAAGACCTGAAGAAGGCTTTGTCAACCGCTCCATTTTTAGCCTTGCTAAACCTGAAATTACCATTTCATTTGTATGTGGCGATGGCTCAGGGAACAGCAGTTGGAGTCCTTGCCCAAAAGAGCGGGGGGGGGGGGGCAGTACCAGCCGGTAGCCTTCCTAAGCAAGTGTTTGGAGCTGGTTGTGAAAGGATGGCCAGTTTGTGTTCAGGTTGTGGCAGCAACAGCGATGTTGGTGGTGGAGAGCAAACAGTTAACCTTTGGGGGAGCTTTGGTGGTGCATTTGCCTCATCAGGTCAACTCAGTGTTGAGCCAGCTAGCTACCACTTAGATGACCAAAGGGAGGATATTGAAGTATGAAACCATTTTGAGAACCAGTCCTGATGTGGTAAATAGGAACAGACAAGAATCTAAATCCAGCAGAATTCTTGGAGGGGAGAAGGCAGGCGTGGGAACCGGAAGACCATGATTGTCTACTGCAAGTGGATCTCATGATGAAGGTTAGAGAGGACTTGGAAGAGACTCCATTAGAGAAGGGAGAGAGGTGGTTTATAGATGGATCTAGCAGGGTGGAAAATGGAAAGCGAAAATCTGGGTTTGCAATAGTAACCAGGGAAGGTGAGGTAATAGAGAAAGAGTCACTCCCAGCTGCTTAGTTAGTCCAGAAATGTGAATTGCTTGCCCTGACCAAAGCCTTGGAATTGGCTGAGGAGATAGAAGTAACGATTTGGACTGATTCCAAGTATGCATGGGGGTGGTGCACACGTTTGGGAAAATCTGGAAAGAAAGAGGGTATATCAAGCTGGATGGGAAGCAAATAGAGCAAGTGCAGTTAGTAGAACAAGCCTTAGAGGCATTGCAACTCCCCAGCCGAGTATCAATTGTCCATGTGAGCGCACATCAGAAGGGGAATACACCGGAGGTTGTGGGAAACTGATGGGCGGACAAATGGGCGAAGGAAGCTGCAGGGGAGATAGAGTTGGTAATGGTATCTCTACCAATACTGGAAAAGGAGGACGAGAGGGAGAAATGGGAGCCAGAGAAAAAGGAAAAGTTGGAGTTGGAGAAAGAGGGATGTGTCAAAACCCCAGAGGAATGGAAGACTTCGGAGGGAGTCAAGGTGGTGTCATCCATTGTCATGAGGGGAATATTGGAGAAAGTTCATGAAGGAGGACATTGGGGAACGGAGGCCTTGGTCATGTCCATTAAACCTCACTATTGGAGTCTGAAGATGTGGACGGTAGCTCAGAGCATCTGTTGGAGATGTTTGATTTGTTTGAAAGTGAATAAGAAAGCGGCAAGCAAGAAAGAGATGGGAGGGTGACCCCTAGTGGGTTGGCCTTTTCGGACAGCACAAATTGATTTCACTGAGTTACCAGAAAAGGGGGTTTGAAAATACCTGCTTGTGATCAAAGATCAACTAACGGGGTGGGTAGAGGCTTATCCCACTAGAAGAGTCACAGCTCCCACAGTAACCAAGATCTTACTAGAACAGATTATCCCACAATATGGAATGATGGAAGCAATAGATTCAGACAGAGGAACTCATTTCACCCAAAATGTTCTGCAAAGGGTAATGGAGGTGGTGGGGGTAAAATGGGAATTACACATGCCATGACATCCTGAATCCAGTGGAAAAATTGAAAAGCGAACGGGAAATTGAAGAAACACTTGACCAAACTACAACTTGAAAATGGCTTGCCATGGACAAAGAATCTTCCCTTAGCTCTGCTCAGGATCAGAACTTGTCCAAGGAAAGACACAGGGGTTTCTCCCTTTGAAATGCTGATGGGGAGACCCTATTTGGCCAAACTAGGCAATCCCATACCAGAGTTCGGGGACTTGTTCCTTCGGAAATATTTCCTGGCACTGTCTCGGTCTTTGCTTTCTCTTCACAAACAGGGACTGTTGGTGCAACAACCACCTTTGGCTGGTAGCCAACACCCACACGAGGCTGGAGACTGGGTCCTGATAAAGACTTGGAGAAGTGAAAAACTGCAACCTAGCTGGGAAGGTCCGTACCAGGTGCTACTGACAACTGAATCTGCATTCCGTACTCGGGAAGGAGGCTGGATGCATTACAGCAGAGTCAAGAAAGCACCGGAATCTGAGAAACCTTGGAAGGCAATTCCAGTGGATGGTCAGCCGCTAAAGGTAACTTTGAAGAAATAGCCAGCAGAAACCACCATGTAGATGTTGGCTGAACTCTGGAGAGGACTATTTGTTGCAACTATATTTACATTAATACATCAAAGAAGTTAACAATATGTTGGACCTGCGGGTGACTTGGGAACAGACTTGTGGGATGACAATGTGTTTATAAAGGATCTCAAGAAGGTCTCACATTCCTTGAACATCACCAATTGCTGGTTATGCATGCACATGCCAGGAAGAACAGGTGAAGGATTAATCCTACATGCAATTCCACTTGATCAGAACAGACTAAGACCACAGGGGCAAGGGACAGAAAAATATGGTGTAGCACGAAATATAACAGGAAGGATTTTTGTTCATTTAAGGGAAACGGCATATGTGTGTTTTAGGAGAAATGAAACTAGAGGGTTCCATTTAGGAGATTGGGAAAAATGTAATAAGACTTTTGATATGCCATCTTCCTGTAGTAACCATAGCTATACCAAGAGTTATCATAAATTAGATTATTTTAATCAAGATCAGTATCAGCTGTATATGCATTTTGAGGAAATGATCAATTGGACCCAAACATCACAACAGACCTATGCTATGGAAAACTTTAGGTGGGTATTGTGTGGGAAATATGCATATAGGGAGATGCCACTTTACTGGAGTGGCACATGTACACTCGGGTATGTGATACCGGTGATATACAAACTTGATGGCCTTCCCCAAGGCCGGATACGTAATAAAAGAGACTCAGAATCTGGCCTTACCCAGAGACTCTGGACCCAAATCTCCCGTGGTATAATAACACCATTGGGAGTAGCCATGAACTACCGAGATATACATATTCTAAATAACTTCACGGTAACAATGTTCAATGATACAATAAAGAATATTAAAATGATCAACACCGAGCTTTCTGAAGTAAGACAGGTTGCTCTACAAAATAGGTATGCTTTAGACATTGCATTAGCTACAAAAGGGTGTGTGTGTGCTCTGATTCATTCACATTGCTGTGTATACATCCATGATTTCCAACCCAATACTACAAAGACAGTAAAAGTAATGGAAGAACATATTCGCTCTAATCCATTATCACAAAGAGGTGACTCCTCATTGCCAGACCTGTGGGGAGCAATATGGTCTTGGCTTCCCAGGTCCACTTGGTTTAGATCTACCATAATGGGAATTATATTGATTATTATATGCTGTGTATTGTTGTGTTGTTGTGTTCAGTGTCTCCCTGGTGCAATAACAACATGTGGGAAGATAGGGAAATCCTTGGGTTCAAGATTTGAGAAGAAGCAGGAAGCAGAACCTCTAATGATGAATGATAAATGATAATGATAAAGAAATCACTCTGAAAGAAGCAAAGGATCTGCTACTTGAGTTTGAGACAAGAGTGGAACAAGAAAAAGGGGGGATTGTGAGCAGAACCAAAGTCATGTTGGATGGCCCATTGAATTAAATAAGGAAGTGTGTCTCAAACTCAGTAGCTCTGCTAAATAAGAAAGTGTTCCAGTTTGTGCACAAGAGAAAAAAAAACAAGATGAGGCTAGAACAGTGAGGAATTGTAATAAAGTGCTGAGGTGTCAGAAACCGTGTAACTGCTTTTGCTAGATAGGGAGCCAGCATAAACCTTCGAAATATATCTGACAATTTGAAAACAGAAAGAATGTGAGCCAAGCCCTCGTACGAGGGGGCGGACAGTTAGGGTATAAAAATGCTGCCTGAATTTTGCTCTGTGTTCCTTCAATGCCTGAGGGAACCCGTCTCTGCAGACACATGAATAAAACCTTGTTTTCCTTGGATCAATGAATCTTTTGGTGGTTTTTTATCTGCTTCCACTTCACAGTGCTATCTAACAAAATGAAATTCCATGGTGAAAAAGCAAGGTTCTACATTTAGGCAAGAAAAGCAAAATTCACAAGTATAGTATAGGTGGTACCTGGATCAATAGTAGTAACTGTGAGAGGGATCTTGGGGTCCTAGAGGACAATCACTTAAATATGAACCAGCAGTGTGCTGCAGCTGCAAAAAAAAAACACCAACACCAACATCAACACCATTCTAGGCTGCATTAACAGAGGGATAGAATCAAGATCATGCAAAGTATTAATGCCACTTTATAATGCCTTGGAATACTGCATCCAGTTTTGGTCATGACAATATAAAAAAGATTTTAAGTCTCTAGAAAAAGACTAAAACATATAAAGAACGGTTGCTGCAATTGGGTACGTCTAGTTTAATGTAAAGGGTGACATGATAGCAGTGTTCCAATACCTCAGGCATTTTTATACCCTAACTGTCACAAAGAGGAGGGAGTCAAGATATTCTCTAAAGCACCTGAAGGCAGGACAAGAAGTAATAAATGGAAACTAATCAAGGGGAGAAGCAATCTAGAACTTAGGAGAAATTTCCTGACAGTGAGAACAATGAAATTGTTGAACTACTTGCCTCATTCAACTAATTTAGAACCAGAAGTTGTGAAAAATCACGGAAGTGTCTATGGAGATTCTCATTTATCCAGATCATTGTTGTCCCTTTTTCAAGAGGCAACTGGACTGATTTTTCTTTGAAGACTTTTTGCTTCTCATCCAAGAAATTTCCCCAGATATTCATTCCCCACCATCCAGTCAGAGGTGAAGAAGCTTCTTGAATGAGAAGCAAAACGCCTTCAAAGAAAAACCAGAAAGTCTAGTTGCCTCTTGAAAAAGCACCCACCTTCAGTGGGTCCAACATGGAAGTTTTTAAGAAGAGATTGGGTAACCATTTGTATGAAAGGGTATAGGGTTTCTGCATGAGCAGAGAGGGTTAGGCAATAATACCTCCAAGATCCCTTCCAACTCTGTTATTCTGCTCAGTTATTCTGTTAAAGAGACCCATGCTCCCTCATGTTATTCAGATTAGGTGGGTCCAATTTTACTCCTATTACATTTTTTAAAAACCTTCCAAAGCTGATGCTATATTATTATTATTATTATTATTATTATTATTATTATTATTATTATTA
>BLBF01000042.1:310293-322270 GCA_015471245.1 Laticauda colubrina
TATTATTATTATTATTATTATTATTATTATTATTATTATTATTATTATTATTATTATTATTATTATTCATGCCCAGCCTTTCTATGAAAGAACACAAGACTGAGAAAACAAACTATAACTACAGCAGAAAACAAAATACTATCAACACACCTAAAACAGAAAACCTAAAATAAACAGTAATTTTAAAACCTCCAGATCACCCATTCAAAAACAAAGAAGAGCAACTGAGCCAGTGGTGGTATTTGACCAGTTTGGCCCAGTTCTGGTGAGCCGGTAGCAACAATGAGCAATGGAGACTGAACCAGTTCTCTCCACTGCTCTGCTATTGGGCCCACCCTCCCACCTGGGCTCCCATACTCACTTTTATCTGCTGAATTTGAAGTGCAACTGCTTTGCGTGGCACAGAATAGTGTCACACGGCAGCTGCTGAAGCGACCGGGATCATGCAGGCTTGCAGGAAGCCAGTTAGAACGCCTCTGCGCCTGCACAAATGCCTCTGTGCCTGCACAAAGTGCACATTTGGTGCATGCACGCACACAGTGTGTGTGCGCATGCAAAGCGCACCCATTAAGCCACGCCCATCGAACTGGTGGCAAAAATATTTGAATCCCACCACTGAATTGAACTGGTTTTCTCATCTAGTTCCAATTTCCCCTTATAATAGTAAGGCCCAAATATTTGTCAGCTAAGAATTGCACTGAATTTTTAACTCTAGCACATGTCATGTTTTTCAGCCTTGAAAACTTTAAAGTGTGCAGACTTCAACTTTGAGAATTTTAGATGAGCTGGCTGGAAATTCTGGGAGTTTAAGTGCACACATCTTTTAAATTGCCAAGATTGAGATACACTGCTGCCTAGCTGATTGCTTAAGAGCATGCATCTTGAACCCAGCTGCTTAATCTTATAAATTATCTGTTCCTATATTTAGTGAGATATACACCATTAAGATTCTGCAGACTGGATCAAGTTGTGAAAACTGTCAGTTTTGTAAGTAAGTAAATAAATAAAAGATTTGAAAACAAGCATAGATACTGTTTCCATAGTTTAGAGGGAAGTTGTTGACCATGTTTAACATTTGTGCTGTTGTTTATTTTTTATGTATTTATTTTAATTTGGTTTGTCAATTGCTTACAAGATAACAGGTATAAATAAAAACATGGTTATGAAAACATGAAATGGATATGAATAAGAAAAAAAAGAATCAATAGGACAGTGACGGGAGGCACGTTGGTGCACTTATGCATGCCCCCTACAGACCTCCTAGGAAAGGGGTGAGGTCAACAGTAGAAAGTCTAAGGTTAAAGTTTTTGGGGTTTGGGGAAGAAACCACAGATTCAGGTAGAGTATTCCAGACATTGACCACTCTGTTGCTGAAGTCGTATTTCCTGCAATCAAGTTTGGTGTGATTAACCTTGAGTTTGTATCTATTGTTTGTTCTTGTATTGTTATGATTGAAGCTGAAATATTCATTGACAGGTAGGACATTGCAATGTATGATTTTATATACTATGTTTACATCGGACTGAAGGCAGCATAGTTGTAGGTCTTCTAGGTCTAGAATTTCAAGTGTGGTGGCATAAGGTATTCTGCAACAAGTAGAGGAGTGGAAAATTCTTCTTATGAAATATTTCTGGACTGTGTTAATATCAGATATGTAATGTTGGTTCCAGACTGATGAACTGTTTTCGAGTATTGGTCTAGCAAATGTTAGTAGTGTAGTAGTTGGTAGTGTAATATTACCAGAGAAAAAGCTACGTAAGATTAGGTTAACAACTCTTAATGCCTTTTTGGCTATGTAATTACAGTGGGCTCTAGCACTTAGATCATTTGAGATGAGTACTCAAAGATCCTTAACAGAGTTTGGATCATCAACAAGGTCTTGACTATTCAGCCTGTATTTTATTTTCTGATTTTTTTTGCCAATATGTAAGACAGAGCATTTACTTGTTGAGATTTGAAGTTGCCATTTGTTTGACCATTCTGATACATAGTCGAGGTCTTTTTGAAGGGTAGCAGTATTGTCTGTGATGTTGAATAACTTTACATTGTCAGTGAAGAGAACGCAGTTGCTCTTAATATGATCACAGAGATCATTTATGTAGAGTATGAAGCAAGTTGGTCCTGGAACACTTCCTTGGGGGACACCACTGTTGACAGGTACAGAATTTGATAGGACACTCCCAATTTTGACCATTTGTTGTCTCTTTGACAGGAATGCTTCTATCCAATTATGCAGGTGTCCAGAGATACCATAAGATTTTAGTTTTAGGAGTAATTTGTTGTGTATCACTGAACAGAAGTCTTTACAGAAGTCTATGTAGATTGCATCTATTGCTTTGCCCTGATCGAATTGTGTAGTCCATATGTTTTTGCAGTGTAAGAGTTGCAGATTGTAGGATAATTTTTTTCTGAAACCAAATTATTTATTAGAGAGTAGGTTGTTTGTCTCTAAGTGGAGGATAATGGATTGGTTAATAATTGATTACATGGCTTTACAGGTGACGCAGCATAAAGAGATTGGTTTGTAATTTTCAACTAGGCTGGGGTCAATCTTTTTGAAGATGGGGATGACTGTGGCTTGTGACCATAGTTTTGGCAAGGAGCTGGTCCTGAAAGATTTTTCAAAGATTATGCTTAGAAGTTCAGCTATGGCAGTGAATAGCTTTTTTAAGAAGTAGGCACATATTCCGTCCAGTCCAATAGATAGAGATGATTTTCAATTGCGTAGTGCTTTTTCAACATTGTCTTCTGTAAAATTGATATGTATTAGATCATTGTAGTTGTCTGTGGTTTGCCTAGGAAATACTGGGCATGATCCATTGCTGTTTACAAATACTGAGCCAAAGAATGTGTTAAAGAGGTTGGCTTTAATAGTGTCGTTGTTGCAGTCTTTACCATTAGGTCCTTTCAGGGGTGGGATGGACCTTGAGTCTTTTAGTTTGTTGTTTACAAAATTTTAGAAAGCGCAAGTGGAATTGGTGCATAGAAGGTTTTCCTCTTCTTTAATGTGATCATTCAAATAAAACACAGCTATATTGTTAGCAGTTAGGGTTCTAGAATTAAATGGATAAATAATCTTACCTGTTGTAAAACAGACTTGCTATATAGAAAGAAGAACCAAAAAATAGGTTCAGTAACATGTTTTGCTGAATGCACGCACATCAATAAAAAGAGTAGCCTTGTTTATGATACATTTGTCCAATCAGTATACATCTGATCTGTATACTGCTTTTATAAAGGACAGATTTTACTCCAGAAGATGTGTATTCAGAAGTTTAATAAAATTTCAATCTCTAAATTCATTGATCAATTTAGGGACACAGATTTTACTTCTTAGAAAATGCATAAAATGATCAAACAGCTGTAGAGATTCTAAGTCATGATTGTCCCAAAGGTGCTTTTTCAGGAGGCAACTGGACTTTCTTGTTTTTTCTTTTGAAGATGTTTAGCTTCTCATCTCGTTCTTCAGTTCTGAAAGGATAATGGGGCAGGGAATGGATGATCACACTTTTAGGTCTTTTTATTTTTCTTTATCTTTGGACAATCATTCCATGAAGACCTACAAAAGAAAAATGACTTTCCTTATAGTCTTACATCTTTTTGAGATTCACAGGATTTTCATAATGAAAAAATATATATTAGAAATCTAATTCTATACCTTTCTTCCTAATGCTCTTCATTTTCCTAAGGATTTTCTGGGAGTGGATATTCCATAACTATTTTCAACAGGATCCTTAGCATATTTTTTAAACATCCCACATTCAAGATATTAGTTCCTGAAATCTTCCCACTCCAATAATCTGATAGGTTTCAATGTTTTTCTTTTTTCTTTAAGAACAGTAGAGAGTGGAGTTGTACAAACATAGCAATGGTGAGATTCAAATTTTT
Source organism: Laticauda colubrina (assembly GCA_015471245.1). Taxonomy (NCBI): domain Eukaryota; kingdom Metazoa; phylum Chordata; class Lepidosauria; order Squamata; family Elapidae; genus Laticauda; species Laticauda colubrina. The sequence goes on from BLBF01000042.1 coordinate 314,182, forward strand.
TTACTACTGGTTCTGTGAGCATGGCTGGGGAAGGATATTGTAACATCTCCAGTCAGAGGTGGTGTTTGCCGGTTCTCTGAACAATTCAAAATTTCCGCTGCTGGAGAGTTGAAATATTTGATTGTAAATGTATTAACAGTAGCTAGGATTGTATTTGCTCCAAATTGGAAAAATGACAAAATTCCTTATGCAGGAGGAAGTTATTAAGTAAATTATGGACTGTGCTGAAATGAGTAAATTGACATTTGAAATTAGGGAACAAGAAGATAAACAATTTTATACGATATGGGATTTGTTTTATTAATGGTTGGATAAAAAGGCATGGTAATGTAATAGACTAGATAATTCTGTGACAGAAACTTAATAGATTGATATAAAACACAATATAGACATATAGAACCATTGGTTGAAAGTATAACATAAATTTTAAGATAAAATTTGGAATATCTCATATAAAATGATGGAATAAATAGTTTAGTCATGGATGATTAATAACTGATAAATATATAAACATATGTTAATTTGACAATGTGAAAATTGATATAAATTGTGAGTAAATGTCTATAAAAGAATAGCACAAAAGATTTGTAACCAATTGATACACTGTATGTATATAAAATGGAAGATTGGTTTTATGTTTTTATGTTTTGTATGTGTAGTTTGCCTTTAAAAAAAAATAAAAACTTTTATAAAAAAAAAATTCCGCTACTGGTTCTCCAGAACTGGTCAAAACCTGCTGAATACCCCCTCTGGAACACAGTGAACTGAAGAATGCTATGATGTCTAGTGTACATTTATTAGATGTTGTTTGCTTGATGTACAGTATATATTGCCTTTGTGTTTGAATGAATTTTCAAAGGAGGTTTATAACTTACATAGAAATTAAGAATACAGGTAAGATTTTAAAATAATAATTCATAATTCTAAAATTCTAAAATCAGACAGAATTGGGGAACCAAACACAAATGTTAAGGGAATACATCTTATAGCCTGTGTGTGGTGCAGAATGAAGCCTGTTTCTTGCATATCCGACAGATGGGCTTCGGCAACTTGGGGACTCGTCACAAGGATTCCTCTGGAGATCTTAACATGTGAAGAGATTCAGAATATAAAAGGCAGTCTCTCAAATGGAAGCATTAACATACCTATAATATCTAGCATCACCAGAAAAATGGAGAAACTTAATGGAACATAACCTTGTTTGGCTTCTGCTTTTCCCATTTATGAGTACAATAAGGAGCTGTTAATCAGGCCAATCCATGAAGCTTACTTACTCCTGGCAAATCTGATGAGATAGGATAAATGCTGGAAGTGATGGAGAAGCAACTTTCTTAATCCTTGCATTTAAGATAACCAGAAAATTATATTTAAAATATGATTGCATGCAATGATTAATACAGGAGATTCTGCTTACATAAATAAATATACTTTGGAAAATAGTTTTTTAATTGAGCAACATTTGATAAGAATATAGCAGGTTAACATGGGAGAGAAACCCAGCCTAAAACTGCCTTTCCAGAAAAGATCTTTGGCACCATGGTGGAAGAGCAAAATGCATATAAATGATCCATGAATAAAGGCTCATCCACCATTTCACAGATAACAATTTACTAATTAACATCCTTTCATCAAAATCCCACATCCCCAATGGCCAGAATTAAATTGAGTCTGAATTACACCAAGTATTTTTTTTAATCATTTCTGAAGTCATAAATCTTTCAAATCTTTCAAATTGACTCTTCCTATTTATAATATAAGTTGCCAAGTATATTATCTTACAGATACCGTTTTAAACTTTTCTTTTAAAGCTGATTCAAATAATTGCTTTTCAAACTGGATGATAGGAACTCAACAGTCAAGAATTGCTCAGAATATTTTAAGCCTGAAAATGTGTTTAAGAGATTAAATGAGAAAAAAAATGAAATGGGCCTATTTTTTGTATGTCTTGAGAGTTTTCATGAGTTCATATATGGCCAGAAGGCATGGTACATCTTAACTTCTTTGAAACAAAAGATTACAGAAAGTTCTGACTCTTAAACAGATTCTGCACATATTATGATCACCAATTAGGCATGGTGTTCTGTATATAGAATAGTAGACTCCTAATACAGGATTCTGATTGGCTAAAAAACCTAAATGGGGATTGGTTCAATAGGAACCAATCCACGAAGCTGCTCAAAAGGCGGCAAAACTAAATTCCTGTCATTGGCTACAAGCCGGCAGGCAAATCCCTATAAAAAGGCTGCCGCGGCTTGAGCTGATGTTCCATTTTTCAACTGCTGTAAATAATAAAGACTTTGTTGTTGGAACCCGGTCTACCTCGCATTTTTCCAGACGGAACACTGGCGACAAAGGTGGGATCATCCTCAACGCGAGACTGAGCACGCGGCAACAAATAAAACTAGACGAAGAACAATGGCTAGAAATAATGCACCGCCCGCACCCTTCAATCCCAATGAAGAGGATTGGGAATCCTACGTAGACCGTTTCCAGATGTATTTGGAAAGTAACGAAATGGAAGAGATCTCAGACCAGCGTAAGAGAGCTGTTTTCTTGACACACTGCGGGCCCACAATCTTCAAAATGGCCAAGGCTTTGGCGAAGCCAGGAGATGTGAAACAATTGACTTGGCCAGAGCTCCAAAGAATACTAAAGGCTCACTATGCAACGGTGGTGTCAAACCTTATCAAGTGGCATGAATTTTACCGAAGAGACCAGAAAGAAGGCAAGACCATCACTGATTTTGTGGCAGCCCTCCGACAAATAAGGGGAGCGTGCGAATTTCTAAATTTAGATGAAGCGATGCGGGATCGAGTAATACTGGGTTTAAAAGACTCTAATGTACAGAGCAAGCTGCTAAATAAACCCAATATAACCGTAGCCGAAGCCATCGCAGAAGCCACAGCCGCTGAAGCCGCAAAAAAATCGGCGGTCAAAATGAAACAGATGAACACGAACAACGACGAAACGAGCCTGGCCAGAGGGAAGAAACAATTTCCCACCACCACTTACCACGAGGATTTTGACGAGACGTCAGAATCCGGGGAGAGAGATGACGAAGTCCACCGCCTATACGCCAACAAGAAAGGGCACGAAAAAAGGAATTGGCGGGAATGCACTGGCTGTGGAGGAAACCATCCTCGGGCAAATTGCAGATTTCTCGATGCCATTTGCAGAGCTTGCAAGAAAAGAAGGCATATCGAGAAAGTCTGCAGGAATAAAAAAAATTACAGCCCAAACAGATGCAGCAACTCCCCCACACAAGCTGAGCCAAAACAAACTGAGAGAAAGTGGCTGCGGAACAAGCGAGCCACTAACCGAGAGAAAATACATCAGACTTTCACTATCGGAAGCGCTCAGACGGAAAGCGGGAAGAAAATAAAAATAATTGTAAAAATAGAAGGCAACCCCTGCGAAATGGAGGTAGACTCTGGGTCTTTCCTATCAATGGTATCATGAGACATCATCAAACAACTGGTCCCAGATATCAAAATCAAAGAACTCCAGAGACAAAAATTAACCCTGAAGGACTACCAAGGAAACCGAATTCCTGTAGTCGGCCTAGGACATTTCCGAGTCGCCTACAAACAACATGTCGAAATACTACCATTGACAATAGTCGACCGAGACTGACCAAGCCTCCTGGGCATCGAATGGTTTGCACCATTGGGCATCGGGATGACTGGAGTAGACCGGGTGGCCGAAACCGACTGGGAAGAAAACCTGATCCAAGAGTTCCAGGACGTTTTCAACTGCTCCCTAGGCAGGTATCAGGGGACCCCAATTTCCCTTAGTCTAGACCCCCAGGTAGCCCCTAGAAGACTAAAGGCCAGACAAGTTCCTTTTGCTCTGAAAGCAAAAACAGAGGAACAACTAAATAAATTAATAGACCAAGGGGTTTTAGAACCTGTTGACCATGCTAAGTGGGAAACGCCGATCGTAACACCAATTAAACCAGACGGGTCGGTTCGAATTTGTGGTGACTACAAGGCTACCCTGAACCACGCATTGCAACAAAGTGCATACCCGGTGCCAGTCATACAACACTTATTACATTCTCTTGGGGGAGGAAAAGTTTTTGCTAAACTAGATCTAGCACAAGCTTACCAACAGCTCCCAATAGACCCATTAACGGCTGAAGCACAAACTATAGTGACCCACAAAGGGGCATTCAAATGCAACAGACTCCAATTTGGAGTGAGTGTAGCCCCAGGCGTTTTCCAGAGCCTCATGGAACGCCTATTGAATGGTATAAAAGGGGTCGTACCATACTTCAACGATGTCCTAATTTCGGCCAAAGATGCGACCCAACAAAAAAAAAGACTAAAAGACGTACTAACTAAATCCAGAGAATCTGGCCTAAGAGTAAAAAAAGAAAAATGCTGTTTAATGACTGATCGCGTCGAATTCCTGGGCTACTTAATAGACAGAGAGGGTATACACCCTACTGACAAAAAAGTCAAAGCTATTAAAGACGCACCAGAACCAAGGAACAAAACTGAACTGCAGGCATTTTTAGGACTAATAAATTATTACAACGTGTTCCTACCCCACAAAGCGACAATAGCGGAACCATTACACCAATTACTGGATAAAAAAACAATTTGGACTTGGGGTTATAGAGAAAAGAAAGCCTTCCAAAAAATAAAAAACTTATTAACATCAAACACCATTCTTATCCAGTTTAGTAACACACTTCCATTGACAGTGACCTGCGATGCCTCACCGTTTGGAGTCGGTGCCATCCTGAGCCACCAATTGCCAGATGGGAGAGAGGCACCCATTGCATACTATTCAAAGACTCTGTCTAAAACTGAGCATAATTATAGTCAATTGGACAGAGAAGCCCTGGAAATCGTCGCCGGAGTGAAACACTTCCACGAATATCTATATGGAAGAACATTTTTGACAGTAACAGACCATAAACCGCTACTGAGAATTTTGGCGGGAAACAAGCCAACACCGAAACATTTTGTCCCCGCGAATGACTAGATGGTCAGAATTCCTAGCAGCCTACTCTTATACTCTGACACATCGCCCCGGAAAACAAATTTCCCATGCAGACGCATTGAGCAGAGCACCATTACCGAATATAGAGGAAGACCCAGCACCGACAATGACCACCTTGCAGATAGAGACATGCCCTGATCTACCCATATCTGCAAATGATGTCGCCAGAGCCACTGCAAAAGACCCATTGACTGCCTGTGTACTGAACTGGGTAGGTAAAGGCTGGCCGGAAAATCAAAAAACTGAAAAATTTAAACCTTTCCAGACCAGACAAACCGAACTCTCAATTCAAAAGGGTCGTTTGTTGTGGGGTGATCGGGTAATTATTCCCTCCAAATTACAAACTAAGGTACTGGGTATGCTTCACGAAGGCCACCCTGGAATTGTTAAAATGAAAAGCCTTGCTAGAAGCTATGTCTGGTGGCCGGGTATAGACAGGGACATTGAATACTGGGTAAATTCTTGCAACAAATGCCAAAGAACCAGACCTTCCCCACCAAAAGCACCCATTAGGGACTGGGAAACCCCACGAGGCCCCTGGTCACAAATTCACATTGACTTTGCGGATCCTACTAAGGGGCATACTTTCCTAATTGTCATAGATGCATACCCAAATTGGCTGGAGGTTAAAATTATGCCATCTATGACAACTGAAACCGTTATTAAACAACTTGACAAACTCTTCGCAACCCATGGCCTGCCGGACGTCCTAGTGTCCGACAATGGGCCACAATTAATGAGTATCCAATTCGAACAATACCTAGCCTCCCTAGGTATACGCCATGCTCTAACCGCGCCGGCCCACCCAGCTGCAAATGGTAGGGCAGAGAGAATGGTCAGGTTTACCAAAGAAGGGTTAGAAAAAATGGACATTGGGGATGTCCAAGATAAAATAAATCGCCTACTCACCCTCCAGCATATTACACCGGGTACTATAACAAACAAAAGCCCGGCGGAATTACTAATGGGAAGAAAACTGAGGTCGCAATTAGACAGATTGCACCCAAACTATACGCCAGAAAACTCCCCCGACTCCTCCACCTGTTTCAGGACATTTGAAATAGGCAACCTAGTCTATGCAAGAAATTTTACCGGGGACCCATTATGGCTTCCAGGTACAATAACACAAATTACAGGCCCCTGGTCCTACCGACTAACCATAGACGACGGCAGGGAATGGAAGCGGCACATAGACCAGCTTCGGTCCCGAAACATAGAAAGAAGTACAAACACACAACCACAAATATTAAAAAATGACGAAAATCAAACCAAAGAGGGGGGGAAATACGAGAAAATAATAAAGAACCGTTTAAATTAAACACAGAATATAATAACAAACAAAAAGAGCAAAAAAGAGACTTACAGTTAGAAGAAAATTGCGAGAAGAGTCCACTCGAAGGGGCCAGCCAGGCCAGCTCGACCTGCCCGGAGAAAACAGGAGGGAGCGGCAAAACCGCTGGCCTAAGAAACTCAGGCGGCAGTAAAATGGCTGACTCACCCTTCCAGGCGGTTCCATGGAGAAGGACCGGAGAGACAGCAACCCCATCCGAACTGGTCGAAGTCTTCAGCAGAAATGAACCGCGCAAGTCCAGTCGAGTCAAAAGAAGCCCCACCTACCTGCGCGACTACGTCACCACGTAGGACTAAACCAAGAGGGGAGGGGTGTTCTGTATATAGAATAGTAGACTCCTAACACAGGATTCTGATTGGCTAAAAAACCTAAATGGGGATTGGTTCAATAGGAAGGCGGCAAAATTAAATACCTGTCATTGGCTACAAGCCGGCAGGCAAATCCCTATAAAAAGGCTGCCGCGGCTTGAGCCAATGTTCCATTTTTCAACTGCTGTAAATAATAAAGACTTTGTTGTTGGAACCCGGTCTACCTTGCGTTTTTCCGGACGGAACACATACTATCCCCTTACTAGAGGAATCCAACAATTGCAGAAACAACAAAAAGAATTTTCTGTGTCTCATGGCTGATATCTAGTGGTCAAACAGACTTTGCAATCCAGATATATCTATTATGGATAGCCATTATTTGTAATTCCAACAAATCAGAGAGATTTCCACTTTCAAGCACTTTCTAAAAAAAATAAAAGCTTAAAGTACCACATTTTGATTTGGAGGAATTCATAGGCCACTATAATGAAATCAATTTCTTAAATCTATCTGCAAAGTTATTCTATGTTCCTTGTTGTGAATCTTCTCTTTTCCATGAAGTTTCACTCTTCCACTGACCCTTTCCAGACTTACAACTAAAATGATAACTAGTATTCCTAACTTAGAGCCTTAAACAACAACTTGGACCTGAATTGGCTAAGAAGCCATTTTTGCAAATGAGATGGAAAAGAGATCAGATCCTGGAACTTCAGATCCTAATTCTTCTCTTTAACTTTTCAACATTATTGATCTAAATATTGGTCACTATACAAAGACATGTTGATGCTGTGCTGTTACCACTATTGTGGCTACCATTACATGAAATCTTGGAACTCCTTTTTATTCTTTATCTGATAGCTATACCAAGTCCCTACATAATATAAGAACCATAGTAGGCCCCAAATCCTTGAGTGAAGTTATGCAGTGAATAACTGCAATAGCAGTTAGACTAAATGTGGCTTCACAGTGCTTTACAGCAATAAATTATCTACAGAGTCAGCATAATTGCCCCCACAATCTGGCTCCTCATTTTAGTGACCTCAAAAGGATGGAAGGCTGAGTCAACTTTGAGCCAGTCAGGATTGAGCTCCTGGCAATTGGAAGAGTTAACCACTGCATCCCATAGCTCCTGGGTGGAGGCCCATTATGATTAGTTAAGAAGATGGAAAGAAGAATTAGAAAGTATGTGTATAAAAACTTTTTTTTGAGCTTGGAACAAAACAGATTTACCCAGAATTTTCTGTTACATCATTCCAAGTTAGCTACAGTTACAGAACAAACGCCAAATCAGCCAGAATAGTGCATATTTCAGTAAAGCAAAACTCAAAATATTCAAATTCCCTTCCTTCCTTCCTTCCTTCCTTCCTTCCTTCCTTCCTTCCTTCCTTCCTTCCTTCCTTCCTTCCTTCCTTCCTTCCTT
>BLBF01000042.1:322280-348176 GCA_015471245.1 Laticauda colubrina
CTTCCTTCCTTCCTTCCTTCCTTCCTTCCTTCCTTCCTTCCTTCCTTGTTTTTAATCACATAATAAGGAGAAATGTGGTCCATGTTGGCTGCTATCATGGAGTCAGCATTCAGAAAGAATAGTGGAAGAATTTTTTAAAAAATGAAAACAAAATCCCAGGAAGTACTGGGAAGAAAAAAAAAAAAGAACTTGAAAACTCTGTTCAATTATGATGGATGCATAAAATATGTAGGAAAAAAAAACCCTATCCTGTCAGACTATGCAAATTCTTCAAGAGGAATAGTTTACAATGCACAGGAATGCAAAGAAGGCACACTCTTCAAATAATCAAAACAGCATTTCTCCCCAGGCTCAGATAATTGCTGGAAGGACTCAGGGCTGTCTTGTTGTGGACATGTATCCAAAGTCATTTTGTTTCACTGAAGTACGTAAAACAAGCCTCAATGCACATAGACAAAAATTATACCCTGATACATCGCCATATGAATCACCAAGTGAATCAGAATTCCTGGTCAAACAGGTGGTGAGAAGTATCAGCTGCCTGTTTACCCTGATGAAAAAAAACAGAATAGGCAGAAGTTTCATCAGTTGGTGCATGAGAAGGAAGCCATGCCCTTCATCTGAGTGTCATTACAAATCCATTTTAATTAAGCATTTACCCAATGTTATTTGCCCCAGATCAGAGGAAAGAAAGATCCTACATGCTCCAACCTGGAGGCTTCCTGCCCTGTGAGAAATGTCAAGAGCAGACAAGCTAGGCAGCATTAATAACATTGTTCTGACTCTTCTCAGGCAGTTCTTTTATTTAAGTTTATTTTATTTAACATACATACATACATATATACATACATACAATTCATCTTTCGTTTAACGGTATGTCTGGGTACAAATATCTTGTGCAGAAACAGTTAAGTTTTATAACCATATTCATTGTTTCAATATTATCTATTCTTATCTTATTGATATACATAATATTTCTATTACTATAACACTCCTCTTCTTAACATGTTAAATTCGATTAACATATTTTCCATATTTCACGAGCCTATTAGCAATTTCAAGTTTTCATGTTTTTTCCCTAACCATCAATAAAATAATTCCCATATCTGGTAATATTCAGTTTGCTCTTTCTCTTTAATTGCAAGTGTTCATCTATTCATTTCTGCACATTCTAATAGTTTTCTTATCACATTCTCTTCTGTTGGAAACTTTTCATTTTTCTAATTTTGTGCAAATACAATTCTAGCTGCAGTTACGACATGAATAATTAAATATGTATTTTCTTTACTATAAGTTTCTGGTATAATACTCAACAAAAATATTTCAGGTTTTAAATCTATGTGTTGCAGTACCATCTTTTCCAACCACATATGTATTTTTGTCCAGTATCGTTTTGCTTCTACGCATAGCCACTACATATCATAATATGAACTTGGTCTCTGGTGACATTTCCAGCATTTAGCTGATTTATCTTTAAATACCCTTGCCAGTCTTGCAGGTGCAAAATGTTATCTATAAAACATCTTATATAATTTTTTTTTGTTTGCAGTTGACATCATTAATCTAAAGGTATATGTGTGTGTGTGTGTGTGCTGTTCAGCTTCCTTCGGGTATTATCCCACGTCATTGTAGTGCTTTTAAAGTTGTAGCAACGTTTCAGCAGAATCTCATCTGCCATCATCAGGCTTCTGTGTGGAGTTTGTATGTGGATCAGGGTATCACAGCCGTTGGTTTTAAATTTGAGGCTAGCCTATCCTGATTGGTTGGGAGTCTTGGTCTGTGTTTATTGGTCTTGGAGATTGTTTGATTGGTGTTTCTGGTTTCTTCTGTCTGTTTTGTGGCCTTGATTGGCTGGCAACCCTCTGTTCCTATATTGGAGGCTTTCAGTGCAGCTTGGCTTCGTGTGAAAGGACAGCTGTTATCTATTAGGAAGCTAGGTTTCATCTGGGTGCCTGGTTGGGGTGTGTTTGAGCTGTAGGCATCAGAGGGAGTCTGTTTGTGCCCAGGTGTTTGCCTGGCTTGTGGTGTGGAAATCTTTCTATTTGAGAGTGCAGGCTTCCAAATGATTGACAGTCTGGTGGAATCATCTCTTCTATTCATGCTTTCAGGTCTTTTTTCAATCTCTATGGCTTCTCTGATGATTCTGTGGCTGGGGTTTTCTATAGTGGCTAGGGTTTTGGTGCCATTGAAGTTGATGTTGTGACCTGTGGTTTTCATGTGTTGGACTAGTGAGGAGGTGTGTTCCAGCTTTTTTACTGCATTTTTGTGTTCATCCAGGCGGGTACTTATTCTTCTATTGGTCTGTCCAATGTATGTGGCCGGGCATGATGCACAGAGAACTTCGTATATGCCTTGGTTTTCCAGGTCAATTTTGTCTTTGGGGTTTCTCAGGATGGCTGCTATTTTTTTGTCTGTTTTGAAGGCAGTCTTGATGTGATGCCTGTGTAGTATCTTACTGATTTTATCTGTGGTACCTCTTATGTAGGGCAGGACAGCTGTTCCATGGATCTGTTGATCTTCTAGGTCTCTGTTATGTCTTGGTGTGTTTTTGTGGATCAAGCTGGTGATTTTGTTTTTGTGGAAGCCATTGGCTGTCAATACTTTAGTCAGGGTGCATAGTTCAGTCTTTATATGTGTCTTGTCTGCCAGGCGTTTGGTTCTGGTGATTAGTGTTTTAGCAATGGAATTTGTTGCTAAACAATACAGAATATCTGTGCTGGGTGATGGTGGGATTGGGCGTTGAGGTAGTGGTTGGTGTGTGTTTTCTTCTGGTATATGGTGTGTCCCAGTGTGCCATCTGTTCTTTTGTAGATTAGTACATCTAGGAATGGTAGTTGTTTGTTTATTTCCATTTCCATGGTGAACTTGATTTTGGGGTGTGTGCTGTTTAGGTGTGTTAGGAAATTGTTTAGGTTTTCTTTTCTATGGGGCCAAATCACAAATGTGGCATCGATGTATCTTAGCCATAGATTAGGTTTGTGGGTGGCATTAGCCAGGGCTCTGGATTCGAATTCTTCCATGAACAGGTTTGCAATGACGGGTGACAGTGGTGATCCCATAGGGGCTCCTTCAATTTGCTTGTATCTTTGTCCTTTGTATATGAAATATGTGTTGGTTAGGCAGTTTTCTGTTAGTTCCATGAGGTCTTTAGCTGGTTGGTATTTATTTTTGATGATTTCAAGTGTTTCTTTTATCGGGACTTGAGTGAAAAAGATATATATATTTGTTTTTTTAAGTTTTCACGGGTACTTACATGAATGCAGTTCAGCTTCCTTCGGGTATTATCCTACATCATTGTAATGCTTTTAAAGTTGTAGCAACATTTCAGCAGAATCTCATCTGCCATCATCAGGGATACTCCAAGGAGTATACGAAATCCCTTGCACTGCCTGTCCCACCACATACATCGGACAAACTAACAGAAGAATAAGTGCACGCATTGAAGAACACAAGAACTCAATCAAAAAAGAAGAACTGACCTCTTCCCTGGTCCAACACTTCAAAGCCACAGGACATGAAATTGACTTTAAAAATACCAGAACTATCACCAAAACTGAACACTTCAACAGAATAATCAGAGAAGCCATAGAGATAGAAAAACGCCCACACAGCATGAATAAACGAGATGATACCTCCCACCTGACTAAAGTACTGACGGCCAACGGCTTCCACAAAAACAAAATCACCAGCTTGATCCACAAAAACACATTAAGACATAATAGAGACCTAGAAGATCAACAGACCTATGGAACAGCTGTCCTGCCCTACATAAGAGGTACTACAGACAAAATCAGTAAGATACTACACAGGCATCACATCAAGACTGCCTTCCAAACAGACAAAAAAATAGCAGCCATCTTGAGAAACCCCAAAGACAAAATTGACCTGGAAAACCAAGGCATATACGAAGTTCCCTGTGCATCATGCCCGGCCACATAGATTGGACAGACCAATAGAAGAATAAGTACCCGCCTGGATGAACACAAAAATGCAGTAGAAAAGCTGGAGTATGCAGTAAAAAATGCAGTAAAAAAGCTGAACTTCATTAGTTCAACACATGAAAACCACAGGTCACAACATCAACTTCAATGGCACTAAAACCCTAGCCACTATAGAAAACCCCAGCCACAGAATCATCAGAGAAGCCATAGAGATTGAAAAAAGACCTGAAAGCATGAATAGAAGAGATGATTCCACCAGACTGTCAATCATTTGGAAGCTTGCACTCTCAAATAGAAAGATTTCCACACCACAGGCCAGGCAAACACCTGGGCATAAAGAGACTCCCCCTGATACCTCCAGCTCAAACACACCCCAACCAGACACCCAGATGAAACCTAGCTTCCTAATAGATAACAGCCGTCCTTTCATGCGAAGCTAAGCTGCACTGAAAGCCTCCAACACAGGAACAGAGTGTTGCCAGCCAATCAAAGCCACAAAACAGACAGAAGAAACCAGAAACACCAATCAAACAAACTCCAAGTCCAATAAACACAGACCAAGACTCCCAACCAATCAGGATGTTAAAAAAACCATCCTGGCACAGCAATTGGCTAGCCTCAAATTTAAAACCAATGGCTGTGATAGCCTGACCCACATACAAACTCAATACAGAAGCCTGATGATGGCAGATGAGATTCTGCTGAAACGTTGCTACAACTTTAAAAGCACAACTACAATGATGTGGGATAATACCCGAAGGAAGCTGAACAGCACACATGTAAGTACCCATGAAAACTTAAAAAAAAAACCAATATGTATGTATGTATGTATGTATGTATGTATGTATGTATGTATATATGCTGTTCAGCTTCCTTCAGGTATTATCCCATGTCATTGTAGTTGTGCTTTTGAAGTTGTAGCAACATTTCGGCAGAAACTCATCTCCCATCATCAGGATTCTGTATTGAGTTTGTCTGTGTTTATCAGTTTATATATATATATATACTGTCTCCGGCTGTTCTGAAAGGTATACCTGTGGTGAAATCTTGGGCTTGCCTCTGGTTAGCATCACACATCTTTCACCTAAAGGGCAACTTCGAGATGGAGGCACAGACAAATATCTCTCTTTTTACTGGATTTAAAATGTGATCGAGAAAAGAGTCAACAGAGAAGGTCAAGACAGGGTGTTCCTTAGCTGGTTCTGAAGGAGAAAACTCATTCGATATTTCATAAAGATCTTCCTGGAAGTTGGGATGGTAGACCTAACATTATATCTAATGAGATTAACCCTGACATTTTCAGCCATGATAGAGAAAGGACATTCTGAGAAGTATATCTGGAAAGTATATTTTTGAGAAAGACTGGATAACAGACAAACTGGGGCTTGCCTGGAAAAAGATGCAAAGATAATCATCTGTAACTGCTGGTTAGAGTATTGAGAAACTATGTTTCCAAATCTTATTCCACTTAATAAGACAGATGGATAAGGACTGCCATTTCTAATCAGAAAAAAATTGGGCAACTGTTAGATGGCTATACTAAGCTGAGGATGACATTGTCTATTCAGTTCATCTCAGTGCAACTGCTCAGCTTAGTAGACTCACCGATAAATCCAGTTGACTCATCTAAAACTTGAGATGTCACCCATTAATGGAGATAGCTGGCTGGGGAATTCTGGGAGTTGAAGTTCACACATCTTAAAAGTTCCCAGGTTTGAGAAACACTGCCATAAGTTTCTTATGGACATGCTTGGGAGTACTTAGTTCATTGATGCGTGAAGGTACCGTTAAACTTGCTTGATAACACTTTGGTTTCTTGAACACCATAGCTACCACTACCTTCTTTCAATACTACTACACATGCTGATTATGGGACACACGGCATTAAGGAAATTCACAATGAATTTTCCATAGCTCCCTGTTTGATAAAGCAAACTTTGGTCAAAGCGAGATTCTCAAATCTATGCTATACCAAGTTAATCTCGACTTATTATGTACTATATTGGGCTATGGTTTGTATTATCAATTGATGCAGGTGGTAGCTTTGAGAAATGCACATTTATGAATTGTTTCTATTTACTGTGGCTATTTGAATCATAATTGGGCGCTTCTTTGCAAAAAGAGAAAAACAACATCAGACTTGAAGATTCTGCATTTGGTCTGTTTTTTGGATAATTTCTTCATTCCAGGCATTATTGCACTATGGTAACAATACTCATTAATGGCACTTTTGATAAAATCAGGCCATATGCTTCGATACCATCAAATGTCATTATTGCCCTAAGGCAATAATTAACAATACACAAAATAGTTTTCTCCTGCATTTTTCCCATTACAGTAAGGAGTTTTACTTTACAAATAATGTATCCAAACCAAGTATATTAAAATAAAGCATGTCTATCATGGAATCACATATTTTATTCACCTTTATTTAAATTGTGCCAAAACTGAGTCTTGCCTGACATATGAGACCAAATCTTTTTTTAATGTTTTTGTTTTTATTAAAAATAGAAAGAAAAAAAACTTCAGTGTCTATATAAACATTGTGTTAATATTAAGTTAATTTTAAGCCTCTGTCACACTGCACCAACGGATGCAAAGAGGATGTAAAATGGACAAAAAAGCTTGCCATCCATTGGTTAATGCGATGTACTCACTGCCTCCGTTTTGCTTCCTCTCTATCCGTCCAGCATCTGTTTATTGATGTTTCATCCGCTCAGAAAGTTTTGAGCTGCTCAAAACTTTTGCGCGGAAAATGTATCCAATTCGTTCATTCTGCATCCGCTACTCATCCACTAGGCATCCATTCTGCATCCGTTACGCATCCGCTATATCCGCGAGGCATCCGTTCTGCATCCGCGCAACTCACATCCGCTCGGACACAGGGAGGAAGCAGAACAGATGCGGAACGGATGCAGAACGGATGCCTCGTGGATGCAGCATGGAAACAAAGCATTTAAAATGGAAAAAACCTTTGCAGAGGGGACCTATCTCGGATATTAAGGATGTCTAGAGGATGCCTAGAGGATGCCTAGAGGATGCAAAGGGACACCTATACTGCCTATAAAAAGGGGGAGCAACACATCTGGATCTCACTTTCAGACCAGCAGCCCTGCTGCAGACCTCTGCAGCCTTCATCTGCTTCTTCCTCTTCCACAGCATCCAGTCATGTCCACCGTGGATTGTAACACAGTCCTTTTGGCAGCCACCATCCTTCTGCAAGAGTGCGAAGCCATCTACAGGCTCTGTGAACTCTACTACGGGAAGAAAAAGGGGCGGCCAAGAAGCGTCTGGGTATGAAGATGGTTCACCAGAAGAGCAGAGGACGGACTGTACAACAAGCTGATGGTGAAGCTCAGGAGCGAAGACCCTCGGCGTTCCAGAACTTCATGAGGATGCCTCCAGCCATGTTTGACGAAGTTGTGCAGCGGTTGACACCCAGGTTGACCAAGGCAAACACCAACTTCTGGCCCAGCCTGGACCCTGGGTTCAAGATGGCACTCACTCTTCGCCACCTGGCCTCAGGGACCACCTACAGCAGCATGCAGTATGGCTGGAGGGTGCCACACAGCACCATCAGTACTGTGGTCAGAGAAGTGGTGCAGGCCATCATCGAAGAATACAAGGAGGAGCTCCTCCAGTGCCCCACCACTGAAGAAGGATGGAAGAAAGTTGCAGAGCAGTGGTATCAGAGGTGGAACTTCCCCCACACCGGTGGAGCCATCGATGGCAAGCATGTGGCCTGCAAAGCGCCAGCCAACTCAGGGTCCACTTATTTCAACTACAAGAGCTTCTTCAGCATCATCCTCTTCGTCATGGTCGATGCTGACTACAAGTTCATGTACATTGATGCTTCAGGCAACGGGTCAGCTTCAGATGCCCAGGTATACAACGCAAGTGACCTCAAGGGTAGGCTGGAACGCAACCTCATGGTGGGCTTCCCAGATCCAGAACCCCTGCCCAACTGCACACAAGATGTGCCCTACTTCATCGTGGGGGATGACGCCTTCTCCCACACAACCTACCTCATGAAGCCCTACACCTCCAGACTCCTCACCCGTGAAGAGAGGACCGTGAGGAGGATCATGGAAGCTTGATGCATCCTGTACAATCTCATGCGCACCCGCTACCCAGTCTTGCAGAACAGGCTCGTGGACCTCCAACAAGGCAATGGGGACATGGAGCCTGGGGAATGGAGGCAAGGGCGAAACCTGATAGACACTGAGGATGTGCAAGGCCCCAACAGAGCCTAACGTGAAGGGAAGAAGCAGCGCAACCTCCTGAAACACTGGTGCAACTCCCCAGCTGGAGAAATGCAGTGGCAAGACAGGATGATAGATGCTTAATGGATGCTTCCTTGAGCCTGTCTCATCACACTGATGAGATTGGGCCATGTATGTTGAGTGGCCCGACAATGAACAGGGCATTTAATAAAGAGTTGTGTTTATGTTGAAATGTGTGGATCAATGATTACATTGTTATTGATCATAAAGGGCCATAGGTATGGCACCTGGGAGGGTGGACCATACAGTCCCACTATGCTTGCACTGGAGGTTTATCTATCCCACAGCTATTACCTATCCCAAAGATATCCCTGCCCATTCCACAGCTATCTCAACCCATCCCACTGCAATCTTTACCCATCCCACAAGCATGCAAAGGCTTAAACCATTTCTAAAAGTTTCCAGCAAGACTTTATTAAAAAAAAAGAAATGAAGCAAGTGTGTGAATCAAAAATAGACTTTATTAACAACAAGCTATAAGACAAAAATGAGTCTCTGGCACTCCTCTTGGTCGTTCAGTCTCAGGGGTGAAGGGTGCAGGTGCTGTGGAGGTGGCTGGTGCTGGAGTGCTTGTCATCAGCTCCTCCAGAAGTAGAAGCAGCAGAAGCCCCAGCCCCAGAAGAGCGAGCCCGTGCTGCAGAAGCCCCAGCAGAACCAGAGTGAGGGCCAGGGGGCGGGATGGTAGCCCTGTACCTCTTGCAAGGGCTGGCAGCAGATGGCTGAGGCTTGCTGTGCTTCAACATGGTTGTGGGGTTGGTGGCTGGCAGGGAGGCTGGCAGCAAGGCTGGCAGGCAGGCAGACAGCAAGGCTGGCAGGGAGGCTGGCAGCAAGGCTTGCAGGCAGACATGCAGGCAGGACAGGCAAGGCAGTTGATGTGTCTGGAAGCAGGTCTTTCCTCTGAATGGCGACCTGCTTCTGAGCTGCTTCCCTTATATCCGTGGGGCTGACGCAATGCATCCTCCCCGCATGCGCAATTAACGCTCGGCATCCGCTAGGCTTCCGCTGTGCATCCGCTGTGCATCCGCTCTGCATCCACTGTATCCATTCCGCATCTGCTTTGCTGAGGTCCCCTGGAAGCCTAGCAGATGTACCATCCGCTCTCATCCGCTTCCATCCACTGGGCTTCCATTCTGCATCTGCTTTCCATCTGCCCTGCGTCCTCCCCGCATCCGTGTTATCCGCTCTGGTTATGCAAATTTTTGCCCCTTCTGAGAGCGGATAACAACGGATGGAACATTTTTCTCGTCCGTTTTGTCCATTTTGCATCCGTTGGGCAGTGTGACAGGGCCTTAATATTCATGATATAATCTGGTCATCAATAAATGTAAAGTGATACATGTAATTTTTTCTGTGCTATCAGGTTGCACCAGCCAACACTCTGCAATGGAGATTCAGTGTTCTAAGGGAAGCTCAGCATCTCTTTTCCTGAATATATCCTACAGTTGGATCAACTTACCATAAAACATAGTGAAGCAGTTGCTAGAAGCAGCAAACTGTATGATTCTGTCTCTGCTTTTTCTTTCTTTGTCTTTAGTCATCAGGAATCATGTTACAATTATAGAAGCATTTAAATAGCTTATTTTTAACTGATTGGGCCACTTCAGGTATATTAGCAACCATCACTTCTATTCAGCAAAATTAGATAATAGAACCTCGTTGGTATGATAGAATAAACTACACCAGTGTATTGCCATTGTGGTGTATCATTTTTAAAAATGCAATAGTATCAAATATATTCAGAAACAGTGTTGTCATTTGTAATTATTCTGTAATTACTTCTTTCCTGTAACACACACACACAAAAGTTAAAGTTTACTTTATTTTGCATATCTGCTGTTACAAGTGTTGAAAAATTGTAAGATGGCATAAATGAAATTTTTATATTTGCAAGGTACTTATCAAAAAAAGATTTAGTATTACAGTCTTAATTACTTCATCATCAGTGGCTATAAACTGCATCACCAGGTTACCTAACCAAGTGGACATTTATCTAGTGAGCTTTTTTATTATTACTTAGAATTGTCCGTCTTCCTGATTTTTTTTTTGCAACCATGTTATGGGATAGTTACCAACCTTCCTTATTAAAAAAAAAAATATCTTCCTCATCCCTGGGAATATGCATTGGATGATACATGAATAAATTTTGAAGTAGCGTTCTCCCATCAATTGTGCTATCAGGATGGTGAAAGATATGTGAGAAGAATTTAAATTATTAGGTAGCAATGTAATAATGCCTATATTCATTGGCACTGTTAGTGTGCATGAACCAGCATTATGAACTGTGAGACAAGTCTCAGAAAACACATGTTTTTCTGAGCATGTATTAAGCAAAATTACATTATTCAGCCGCTTAAAATCAGTCAGAGTCTGGTCAACATTCTGTAAAGAAATGGAGTGTTGGCCATTCTTTACATGAAATAAGTAATGTTTAGACAGCTAAAATGGGGTCAATATGGATAACTTCTAAATTCTCTGAATCAGTACCTGAGTCCCCATAAGTGTAGGCAATAAAATATTAAGTCAGCAAATGGAAAAGAAAAATATAAAACCTGAAATGTACAGTAAATCAGCTGTGTACTAACCAGTATGTAATGCATTTAATTTAATAAGGGGCCAAATGCTCACCTGGTGAACATCTCACATTGCCTATGGACAAACACTGGAAGCCAATCAGCATTGCATTCAGCACAAAACAGTATACAAGCATGCACTAATTAGACCACTGGTCTTCCCACAAAGCTATATAAACTATTCTTATTCTTGAGGGAGGGAGGTTTCCAGGCATTTTTAATGGAAATGAAGGATATAGGCACAAAAGTAATAATTATTGGAATTTTCATGAGAATGGGTTCTCCCTTCCCCTCAGCAGATCACTGGTTTTTAATGCTCTTTTGTAAAACACAGTGATGTCATATGTGACCCTGTAAGTGGTTGTAAACGTGGTGGTGGGGAGAATATGTGCAATGTATGGAACTCATAATCACTACATTAAAAATATAAAGGCAATTATTTAAAAAATGGCAAATTGGTAGGAGCAATTCAGATGATCAGAAGTTAGAGAATACTATACTTCTTGCATGACATTAAGAAGTGGTTTCTTGATTTTTATAGTCCAAATAACATACACTTACAAAAGTACATCACTAAACAAAATACACACAAATAAAAAGCACACACTACTAAAGCACATTTGATAAGCAACTGGCCCCAAATACCTAGCTGATAATGGTGGAATATAAAATGCTGATCTAACAGAATAAAAGAGTTGGGAGGAATGTTGGAGGAGGTTGTCTAGTCCTCTAAACAGCAGATCCTGTACCATGTTGGAGCATGCACAATTTATGGAGGCAAGTCATTCCACTCATTAATTGTTCTCACTGTCAGGAAATTTGTCCTTAGTTCTATGTTGCTTCTCTCCTTGATTAGTCCCATCCATTGTTTCTTTCCTGCCTTCTCCTTTGAAAAGTAGGTCGACACCCCCCCTTTCTTTGTTGCAGCCCCTCAAATATTGGAACATTGCTATCATTTTGCCCCAGTCTTTCTTTTCACTGGTTTACACAAACCCAATTCCTGCAACCGTTTTTACAAATGTTTTAGCCTCCAGCCCCCTAATCATCTTTGTTGCTCTTTTCTTTCTAGAATCTCAACATTTTTTATATGTTGAGATTCTAAATGTATGCAAATTTGCAAATACATATGGTGTAAGCAGATTTTACTTCCTTTTGTGCCAAATTTAGGAATTAGGGATATCAGGCAGTGATGGGCTGCAAATTTTTTAATAACCAGTTTTCTGCTCTAATGACTAGCTGAGTGGGCATGGCTGGGTGGGGGGTTAGGTGACTGAGTGACAGGCCATTTTTCAGGGCCATTTCAGCCATTTTCAGGCCATTTCTGGATCAAAAAATGGCCTGAAAATACCTCCAAAATGGCCAAAAATAGGCTGTTTTTCAGGCCATTTTTCAAGACATATTCAGATTGTTTTGGGGCTGTTTTTGAACTGAAAAATGGCCTGAAAATGGACCAAAAACAGCCTAGTTTTGGCCAATTTTGGGCCATTTTCAGGCCATTTATTTTCCCAGAAAATGGCTAAAAACAGCCTGAAAAATGGGCGGGGGTGGGGCCAGCTGGTGGTCTGATTTGCCAGTTCCCTGAACCGTACAGAATTGGAATCACCAGTTCAGGTGAACCATTCTGAACCAGCAGCAGCCCACTTCTGATCTTAGAGTCCTTTTGTTCTCTTACAAGACAGAAAGATGGTTTTAAATGGTTTTAAAGGGGGGAGGGGGTAAGCAAAATAAAATTGTCCATGACTACAACTAGAAGAAAATACAGGTTATTCTAGTCTTCCTAGATTCAGTCACTCTTGAACAATAGCAGAAATAGATATTTTTGGATTGCCCTATTTATGTGCTTCCTACAGTTGTCTGCTTATTATGGTAGTTTTTAAGGTACCAACATACTTTTGCTTTGGCATTTTAATTTCAGCAGACCAATATAGCTATAAAAACCAGTTGACTGTACTGTAGTGGTTAAAGTTCCCAGTGGATTTGAAATTTGGAGATTATGAGTTCTAATTTATGCAGCTGGATGACTTTAAGCCAGTCACTTTGTCTCAGTCCAAGGAAGAAAACAGTGTAAAACCTGACAAATCTTGTCCAGAAAACTGCAGTCCTTGTAGTCACCAGGAGTCATAACTGTATCAAAGTCACTGCCTTCCTCACCAAAATGCTATAACTGTTCTCATATTCTCTCTGTGTGCAAATGGGAAAAAATTAAAAACATATCAATTTATCTAAAAAAAAATCAGAAAGTACTTTAATAGAGCCTGGAAGCTAAATGGAGATTGAATTTAATTTAGAGCAATCCTTTGCTGAATTCAGATAAAAGACTTTCCCCTCTATCTAATGGTAAGGCAGATAAAAATATCCTCCTTCCATCTTGCAGGCAGTTTTTTTTCCCCTGACAATTTTCTTGGAAGAGAGCAACATGTGGAGGCTATAACTGAGAGGAAGCTGGAGTAGAGAAAATTCATATTTAAAGCAGAAAGTATTTTGGAATTGAATGCCTATCATAACTTGCATTGCTTTCCTTCTTGTTGCTTGCTCCTCATTTTTCTTCTATTTTATGTGGTTTTAATTGGATATCATAGCCAACATTTTTATGGAATTGCCTATGAGAGCTTCATTATCCTGTTACTGAAACAATGATCACCTGCAACTTTATATGAATGTCAGTAACTTTCTCTTTCCTTTTCAGCCTTCCAGCCCAAACAAAAAATTTCAATTATTCATTTATCTCTGCTACCTACTTGCATTTTTTGCGGTAGTTTTCTGTTATGATTTTTTGTTGCTTAAGGCAAAATAGTAAAGTTGTAAGGATGCATGTGTACCCATTTTCAGGTTAATGGTTTCTTGAATGAAACAGTTTAAAATACATGACTGAAAAATAAAAATGCTGCTAGAGATAGATTCTTTCCAAAGTGTGAAGTGCAAAACTGTTCTACTTTAAACCAACTGAAATGTTCTAAAAATACATTACTGAGTTTCTGTGTCAGAATATTAGAATAAACCACAAGGCAAAGCAGGAATATGGACATGCTTTGTATAATTTGGCTCAAATGCATAATCTTGGTAAAAACAATATTAGTTATCTGTTAGTTATCTGAAACTATCCTGTTGTTCTCCAAAAGCTACTCAAATTTAGGATATGAATGAACTGAAAGGTATATTTGCTTCAAGGTTAAAATGAAACAACCCAGTTCAAAATGTTCTGGTGAAAAGTTGCATGTTGGGTATCTTTTGAATCACCTTGTCCATCCTGAAGGTAAAAGTAAGCCAGCATTCACTGTGTATCTTTTCATTTCTATACAATTTTCTTTGCTATTGTGTTCTAATTAAGAATATCCTCTTGGCCAACTTTTATACATACTACTATGCCAATTATTTATCATGATCAAGTAACTCATTTAGTTTGGATTAGGTAGAGGGTCTTCCTTTCCCCTCCCTCCCTCTCTCTCTCTCTCTCTCTTTTTCTCTTTCTTTCTTTCTTTCCCAGTAAAAACAAACTTGTTGTCGATGTTGCTGCTTGCATCTAATTGTTTTAAGACAACTTGCAAATGTAGATACACTAAAGTAGTAGGAAATAAATTAGCACATATGTAGAGATAAGGATATTCATGAATCACTAATTCAGGAATCACAAACTGGAGGAATAATGGAATGATGCCAAACCTTCTTCTGACCATGGCATTCCAGAAGTGGTATACTGGTTTCTAGAAGTAAATACTTCAAATCAGAAGCTATATGAGATATCCCAAACATAGCACTTCAAACAAAACAATCCTATTTTTTGGCTGGACCACCCAGGGCACCTTGAACTGTTTCTTATTTTAAAGACTTATTCCTGGAAACCACTAATCTTTACCTAAAACAGCTTGGTCTTAATCGATTTGTTTTGCACATGCCCAGAGGTGGAATTCTACCAGTTCGCACCTATTCTCTAGAACCAGTTGTTAACATTCTAAGCAGTTCAGAGAACTAGTTAGAAAAAATTATTGGCCTAATCCTGTAAGGAAGGCAGAAAGGAAACTTTCTGGTGTTGCTTTCAGAAACTGCCTCTCCATTAACCCTTATTACATTCTTGGCAGGACTAGACTTCCTGTCTCAGGAACGTCTCTGGAGTTTTTTCCCCCTACCCTTTACTGGTATTTTGCTTGTGTGGAGTGACCATTCAAAGTTATAATGGCACTGAAAAAAGTGACTTATGACCATTTTTCACACTTACAACTGTTGCAGCATCCTCACAGTCATGAGAGACCAGGCGAGGAGATGTGTGCCTCGATGTGAGTGAAATTGAGTTGGCCACACTCAGCCAATAACATGACGACCAAGCCATGCCCACCAACTAAGCCATGCCCACAAAACCAGTTGTTAAAAAATTTGAACTACCCCTGCACATGCCTAAATATATTTGGGAACTTGTTGGTCCTTAACTTAAAATTTAAGTTATAAATAGTATACCATCCTTGATTTATAACCACAGTTGGGAAAAAAGCATTTCCATAGTTAAACAAGGTAATGGTTAAACAAGCTGCCCCCAGTTTTTATGACCTTTTTGTGATGGTTGTTAAACAAATCATTTCAGTTATTAACTGAATCATACAGTCCTTAAGCAAATCCATTTTCCCTTGTTGACTTCACTTGTTGTAAGCTGGAAGAAAAGGTTGCAAATGATTATCACATCACCCCAGGATGCTACAGCCAATCATAAATGCATGTCAGTTGCCAAGCACCTGAATTTTGTTCAAGTGATCATTTTTGTTCAAGTGCATGGATGGGTGGTAGGTCATTTTTGGTGTCCTTGTAACTTTGAACAATCACTAAACAAATGGTTATAAGTTGAGAACTACCTGTAACTTAGGTCTGTTGGATATCTGCTTAACTTACATGTTATGACCTGTCCACCCTTTATTTCAATCATCAGTTAGCAGCAATACAGAAAAGATACCAAGTTCGCATTTCTCAGAAAAAGGTTTTTTTTTTTTTTTTGAGGCAGAACTAAACTGCTTTGAATAAGTCTCAGGCTCAAACAACTATTACATATTCTCTTTCCTTTAATGGCTTCATGCTGTTTGTTTCAGGATCA
This sequence comes from Laticauda colubrina, assembly GCA_015471245.1. Classification (NCBI taxonomy): domain Eukaryota; kingdom Metazoa; phylum Chordata; class Lepidosauria; order Squamata; family Elapidae; genus Laticauda; species Laticauda colubrina. The sequence goes on from BLBF01000042.1 coordinate 338,149, forward strand.
ATTTATCTCTTCCTATTCCTGCCCCCTCCCTCCTCTCCTCTCCTTGTTTTGGATTTGTTCATTTGATACTTTTAATCAATGATTAAAGGCTCCAATTCTTGCAATGGCAAGAAGAAGACCAGAGAGATTTGTGGGGGAGACAAAGAAGTCTTTGGACAAAATTCTGATGCATGCAACATGAGGCTTAAATTGTAAATGTATTTTTCCTAATAATATATAAATAAATTTTGGTATGAAACAGCAGTCAAGATGGAAGGGATGGTGAAAGAATATTTATTTTTTGTAAGGAAGTTGCTACAAACATAGAAATGCATCTGCACAACATGGGTGGCTTTGTCATGCTTAAAGGCTAGGTCACATCGGCCGATGGATGCAAAACGAATGTAAAAAGGACACAGTGGATGAGCAAATTTTCCATCCATTTTTATCCACTCTCAAAAGTGCCCCAAATTTGCATAAACAGAGCGGACAACAACGGAAAGGAATGGACGTGGGGAGGATGGAGCGAGGATGTTAAGCGGATGCTCAACGGAAGCCTAGCGGATGGAAGCAGATGGAAGCAGATGACACATCTGCAGGGCTTCCGGGGAGCACAGCGAAGCAGTCGCGCAGCGGAATGAACGGATGCCAAGCGAATGCCGAGCGGATGAAGTGGATGCAGAGCGGAAGCCTAGTGGATGCCTAGTGGATGCAAAGCGTTCACTGCGCATGCGGGGAGAATGCATTGTGTCAGCCCCGCGGATATAAAGGGAAGTAGCTCGAAAGCAGGTCACCATTCAGAGGAAAGACCTGCTGCCAGACACATCTTCAGCCAACAACCATGGGGAAGAAAAGGAAGCCTGTGCCTACTCCTGCCAGCCCTGGCAAGAAGGACAGGACCACCATCTCACCCCCTAGCACTGACTCTGCTTCTGCTGGGGCTTCTGCTGCTGGGTCTCACTCTGCTGGTGCTGGTGTTTCTGCTGGTGCTGCTCCTGGTGCTGGTGCTTCTGCTGGTGCTTACTCTGCTGGTGCTGCTCCTGGTGCTTCTGCTGGTGGTGCTGCTGCTGCTGCTGCTGCTGGTGGTGGTGGTGTGGTGGACCAGCCCCTAGAACCACAAAGCCCTGCTGATGAGGGCCCAGAAGGCCCTGCCAGAGGGAGAAAGAGGCATTTGCAAGAAAAGGGAGAGAGGAGACAGTACTCCATTGCAGAGGAACAGGAAAAGGAGGTGCTGGAATGGCTGAGGGAGAACGAGTACCTCTGGAGGAAGGGCCACAGGCTCTATCAAGACACCAAGCGGAAGCAGGCGGCTTGGAGAGAGAAGGCGGAGAGCCTGGGCTACACTTTGGATGTCCTCCTGGGGTGGTGGAAGCACATGCACACCTGGTATGGGAAGCTGCACCTGAAGAAGTCTGGCCAGGCCGCGGTCAAGCTCACCAACCAGGAGACCTACATGATGGCCAAGTGCAGCTTCTTGGAGGGTGAGATCCGCCACCGAGGAGCAGCCCCTCTGTCAAACCTCTCTCTCAAGCAGCCCACAGAGACCCAGTCCTATTCTGGCCAAGAGTCAGCTCCTGTGTCCAGGCAGGTATCTTTGGAGTGCCCCACGATGGAGACCCCCCCGACAGCTGCACTCCCCGTGCCGGAGCACATGGAGGACCCCCTGACACAGTTGGAGCAAGAAGAGGCCTCTGCCACCAGAGACCAACCCACACCCACACCCAGCTCCACCTCCACAGAAAGCAGGCAGAGACCAGACCAGAGGGACAGAGCCACACTGTCCTCTTGGAGATCAGGGACACCATCAGAAGCAGCGTAGATCTCCTCTCTCAGCAAGTACAGTCCGACATACCATCCTCTAACAGAAAGCCCTTCCTCACCTACGTGAACCAGACCCTCAGGGAAATGCCCGAATCCCAGTACCAGGTGATCAAGGAGAGGATCACAGGTCTTCTACACCACCCTCCAGGCCCAGCTGAACCACTCCAGGTCTGCTCCTCCACCCCAGGTGATGTCACAGCCCTTCCAAGGCTTTGAACAGCCCCTCACCTACCAAGGCTATGGCTACCAGGAGTTCCAGCAGCACAGGTAGCCCTTCCCAGTCTAAGCACAGGCACATCGCACACCACAGGTGTCACCGATGCCACCGATACCACCAATGCCACAGATGCCACAGATGCCACAGATGCCACCAATACCACCAATACCACCAATGTCACCAACGCCACAGATGCCACCAATGCCTCACCTCGCTCACCTGCAGACCAGACAGCCCCACTACACTCCTCCTTCCTCCACCCCACAGCCAAGCCCGGCCTCAGAACACCTGTCATCGGTCTTGGGACTGACACCCCATGTCATGGAGGAAGGGGCTTTCAACATCACAGGACTGAGCCAGCTCTCTGAGATCTTCCTCAACACACCATCCCCTGTTTTCCTCTTGGGGCCAGGCACCCCAATGGCGCCTCAGACCAGCATTCTAGCCACTGCCACCTCCACAGCACCTGGACCCTTCACCCCTGAGACCATGGGCACGCCTCAGAGTGACTGAGAAGAGTGCCAGAGACTGGGTGGCTTCCTGTTGACTTTATCTTTGCTTGGGACACTTTATTTGGGTCATTTTGCTTTTAGAGTTTGTTATTAATAAAGGTTATCCTTGCTTCACACACTTGGTTCAGTTCTTTTAGTCAATAAAGTCTTGGTGGAAACTTTTAGAAATGGTTTAAGCCTTTGCATGCTTGTGGGATGGGTAAGGATAGCAGTGGGATGGGCAGAGATACCTGTGGGATGGGTAATAGCTGTGGGATTGGTAAGGATAGCAGTGGGATGGGCAGGGATACCTGTGGGATGGGTAGTAGCTGTGGGATTGGTAAGGATAGCGGTGGGATGGGCAGGGATACCTGTGGGATGGGTAATAGCTGTGGGATGGGTAAGGATAGCAGTGGCATAGATAAGCCTCCAGTGCAAGCATAGTGGGACTGTATGGTCCACCCTCCCAGGTGCCACACCTATGGCCCTTTATTATCAATAACAATTTAATCATTCATCAACACATTTCAACATAAACATAACTCTTTATTAAATGCCCTGTTCATTGTAGGGCCACTCAACATATATGGCACAATCTCATCTGTGTGATGAGACAGGCTGAAGGAAGCATCCACTAAGCATCTACCATCCTGTCTTGCCACTCCACTGCTCCAGCTGGGGAGTTGCACCAGTGTTTCAGGAGGTTGCGCTGCTTCTTCCCTTCACGTCAAGCTCTGTTGGGGCCTGGCACATCCACAGTGTCTATCAGGTTTCACCCTTGCCTCCATTCCCCAGGCTCCATGTCCCCATTGCCTTGTTGGCGGTCCACAAGCCTGTTCTGCAACACTGGGTAGCGGGTGCGCATGAGATTGTGCAGGATGCAGCAAGCTTCCACGATGTTCCTCACGGTCTCTGGCCGATGCTGCATGGTGGTGAGAAGTACCGGGAACCTGTTGGCCAGGATGCCAAAGGCGTTCTCCACCACCCGTCTTGCCCTGGACAGCCTGTAATTGAAGATCCTCTCTTCACGGGTGAGGCGTCTTGAAGTGTAGGGCTTCATGAGGTAGGTTCTGAGGGAGAAGGCGTCATCTCCCACGATGAAGTAGGGCACATCTTGTGTGTCGTTGGGCAGGGGGTTTGATTCTGGGAAGCCCATGATGAGGTTGTGTTCCAGCCCCTCCTTGAGGTCACTGGCGTTGTATACCTGGGCATCTGAAGCTGACCCGTTGCCTGAAGCATTGATGTACATGAACTTGTAGTCAGCATCGACCATGGCGAAGAGCCCTTGTAGTTGAAATAAGTGGACCCCGACTTGGCTGGAGCTTTGCAGGCCACGTGCTTGCCATCTATGGCTCCAACGGTGTGTGGGAAGTTCCACCTCTGATACCACTGCTCTGCAACTTTCTTCCAGCCTTCTTCAGTGGAGGGGCACTGGAGGAGCTCCTCCTTGTATTCTTCGATGATGGCCTGCAACACTTCTCTGACCACAATGCTGATGGTGTTGTGTGGAACCCTTCAGGCGTACTGCATGTTCCTGTATGTGGTCCCGGAGGCCAGGTGGCGCAGAGTCAGTGCCACCTTGAGCCCAGGGTCCAGGCTGGGCTGGAAGTTGGTGTTTGCCTTGGTCAACCGCTCCACAACTTCATCAAACATGGCTGGTGGCATCCTCATGAAGTTCTGGAATGCACGAGAGTCTTCGTTCCTCAGCTCCACCATCAGCTTGTCATACAGTCCGTACTCGGCTCTTCACGTAATCCATCTTCAGACCCACACACTTCTTGGACGCCTCCTTTTCCTTGCGTAGAACAGGTGAAAGAGCCTGTAGAGGGCTTCGCACTGTTGGCGGCTCCCAAAAGGAGTGTGTGACGATCCATGGTGGAGATGACTGGATGCTGTGGAAGAGCAAGAGCAAGAGCAAGGCTGAAGAGATCTGCACACCAGGGCTGCTGGACTGCAAGTGAGATCCAGGTGATTTCCTCCCCCTTTTTATAGGAAATATAGATTTTCCACTAGGTGTCCTACCACATCCTCTAAACATCCTCCAGACATCCTAAATATCCGAGATACATCCCCTATATGAACGTTTTTTCCATTTTAATGCTTTATATGTGAGCTGCATCCGCTTACATCCTTTCTATGTCCATGCTACTAAAGCTGCACGGACGTTCCGTGTCCATTTCGCTTCCTCCCTCTTTCCGTTTTCCGCTGGAGCGGATGTGAGTTGTGCGGATGCGCAGCAGATGCCTAGCGGATACAGCTGACGTGTAACAGATGTAGAACGTTTGTTCCCCATATGTGTCGCGGATTTAGAACGGACGCTGCGGAAAGTTCATCCACTCAAAAAGTTTTGTGCAGCTCAAAACTTTTTGAGCAGATGAAATCTCAGTAGCCGGATGCTGAACGGATAGAACGTATGAATCACGCGCGCAGTGAGTACAGAACGGATGCATCGTGTTAACCAATGGATGGCAAGCATTTTTCTCTGTTTTACATCCTCTTTCCATCCGTTGGTGCAGTGTGACATGAGCTTAAAATGCTTATAATGACTTCCACCTTCTTACTTTCTTATCTGAAGAAAAGCCTCACTAAATTTAGTTGTGACTCATCTGATCTGCTAATTACAGGATTGCCCTCTGTATATCGCAATTTATCTAAACTTTCAACAGAAAAAGGTGCTTCCAGTGATGATCTTATCTTGGGCTGGGGGTGGGGGAATAGAGGGAGTGAAAGAACTGGCAGCTAGGCTATTTGTGTAAGGCAGGCAAATATGGCAATCATTTGTGAAACAACTTTATTGGTTTAATTCTTTGTAATCAGTCTTACTTGGAAAGTAGGCACCACATCGAAGGAGACTTGACTTCTGAGCAACTAAACAGGGGGGGAAAGTGGTACTCACTTAATATTTTTGCTTATTTTAGGAACATCTTTTTTTTTCCTCTTCAACTTTGATTTCATCAGATTTGGAATGTGGCCCTTAAAACTTTCCTCAGAACTGGTCTGTAAAACATTATATAGATTACTCCTAGGCAACATTTCCCAATAAAATGGATACCCATGTAACTGTTATCAAAAAATGTCTGACCATTCAACCCACTACAGCACAACACAAACTATGAAAAGGATAACACTATCATATTTCAAAAACAACTAAGAAACAAAGACTATTACAATCATAATAGTATACAAACCAATTAAAGCACACCAAAGCATTGTTTTTTTACTACCGGCTCTGTGGGTGTGGCTTGGTGGGCGTGGCAGGGGAAAGATACTGTAAAATCTCCAGTCAGAGATGGTATTTGCTGATCTAGAACATACAGTGTAAGGATTGTAATAGCTGCTACATAGGACAGACAAGCAGAAGACTAGCAGAGCACATCCATGAACTCCAGTCAGCAGTCAGAAGACATGATGAAAACTTCTTAATCTCACAACACTTGAACAGGCTCAGTTTCAACTGGAAAACTATGAGCATTCTAGACAAACCTAAATCCAAAAACACTAAGGTATTCCTAGAAATTTGGCATTCAGACAAATCAGCCATCAATACATCACATCAGTACATCAATAAATATATAGAGATAAACCACATTTACATACCATTCAAATGAGTCAATAAAAATGCTAAGAATGAAACAAAAAAGACCAGAACACATCCCCTCCAGCAGCCAAGTCCCAGATAATCAGGGAGTAATACCAGGAAACAATCAAACAGAAAGTAATACAAGAAGTAACATGGAGAAAACACTGGAGGGGCAAGTTATTGTATATAAACAGGGAGCAAACCCCACATTCTTGAGCCCTGATGATGTTATCTGGTTATCATGAATCAGGGGGGAGAGGAATTCAAATATTCTCTTGCTATTTGGGGCACGACAGTCTATTGACATTGTTATTTCCATGTCAGAAAATATAAAACTGCTATCAGTAAGAGTTAAAGCCCATGTCACACAGCACCAACGGATGGAAAGAGGATGTAAAATGGAGACAAACACTTGCCATCCGTTGGTTAACGCGATGCTTCCGTTCTGTACTCACTGCATCTGTTTTTCATCCTCTCTATCCTTCCAGCATCCGTCAACTGACATTTTTGAGTGGAAAATGTATCAAACACGTCCGTTCTGCATCCGCAAGGCATACGGGGAACATCCATTCTACATCCGTTGTCATCCATTACGCGTCCACTATATCCGCTAGGCATCCGCTCCAGCGGTAAACAGACACAGGGAGGAAGCGAAACGGACGTGGAACGGACGCGCAGCGTAAGTAGCACGGAAGGAGAAAGGATGAAAGCGGATGCAGCTCGCATAGAAAGCATTTAAAACAGAAAAAACGTTCGTATATGGGACCTATCTCAGATATTAAGGATGTCTAGAGGATGCCTAGAGGATGCAAAAGGACACCTAGTGGAAAACCTATATTGCTTATAAAAAGGGGGAGGACCTCACCTGGATCTCACTTTCAGTCCAGCAGCCCTGCGGTGCAGACCTCTTCAGCCCTCATCTGGCTCTTGCTCTTCCACAGCATCCAGTCATCTCCACCATGGATCATCACACACTGCTTTTGGTAGCCACCATCGTTCTACAACAGTGCGAAGCAGTACGGCTGGAGGGTGCCACATAACACCATCAGCATTGTGGTCAGAGAAGTGTTAAAGGCCATCATCGAAGAATACAAGGAGGAGCTCCTCCAGTGCTCCTCCACTGAAGAAGGCTGGAAGAGAGTTGCAGAGCAGTGGTATCAGAGGTGGAACTTCCCACACACCGTTGGAGCCATAGATGCCTTACTTCATCATGGGGGATGACGCCTTCTCCCTCAGAACCTACCTCATGAAGCCCTACACTTCAAGATACCTCACCCGTGAAGAGAGGATCTTCAACTACAGGCTGTCTAGGGCAAGACGGGTGGTGGAGAACGCCTTTGGCATCCTGGCCAACAGGTTCCTGGTACTTCTCACCACCATGCAGCATCGCCCAGAGACCACGAGGAACATCGTGGAAGCTTGCCGCATCCTGCACAATCTCATGCGCACCCGCTACCCAGTGTTGCAGAACAGGCTTGTGGACCGCCAACAAGCCAATGGGGACATGGAGCCTGGGAAATGGAGGCAAGGGTGAAACCTCATAGACACTGAGGATGTGCAAGGCCCCAACAGAGCTTCACGTGAAGGGAAGAAGCAGCGCAACCTCCTGAGACACTGGTGCAACTCCCCAGCTGGAGCAGTGGAGTGGCAAGACAGGATGGTAGATGATTAATGGATGCTTCCTTCAGCCTGTCTCATCACACTGATGAGATTGGGCCCTGTATGTTGGGTGGGCCTACAATGAACAGGGCATTTAATAAAGAGTTCTGTTTATGTTGACATGTGTGGATGATTGATGACATTATTATTGATAATAAAGGGCCATAGGTGTGGCACCTGGGAGGGGGACCATAGAGTCCCACTATGCTTGCACTGGAGGCTTATCTATCCCACTGCTATCCTTACCAATCCCACAGCTATTACCCATCCCACAGGTATCCCTGCCCATCCCACAGCTATTACCCATCCCACAGGTATCCCTGCCCATCCCACTGCTATCTTAACCCATCCCACAAGCATGCAAAGGCTTAAACCATTTCTAAAAGTTTCCACCAAGACTTTATTGAAAAAAATAAATGAAGCAAGTGTGTGAAGCAAAGATAATCTTTATTAATAACAAGCTGTAAAAGAAAAATGACCCAAGTCAAGTGTCCAAAGCAAAAATAAAGTCAACAGGTAGCCACCCAGTCTCTGGCACTCTTCTTGGTCACTCGGAGGCGTGCCCAGTCTCAGGGGTGAAGGGTCCAGGTGGTGCGGAGGTGGCTGCTGCTGGAGTGCTGGTCTGAAGCACCACTGGGGTGCCTGGCCCCAAGAGGACAACAGGGGATGGTGTGTGGAGGAAGCTCTCAGACAGCTGGCTCAGCCCCGTGATGTTGAGAGGCCCTTCCTCCATGACATGGGATGTCAGCCCCAATACCAATGACAGATGTACTGAGGCCAGGCTTGGTTGTGGGGTGGAGGAAGGAGAAGTGTAGTGGGGCTGTCTGGTCTGCAGCTGGGTGAGGATTGGCGTTGGTGGCATCTTTGGCGTGGCTGGCATCGGTGGCGTGGTTGGCATCAGTGGCATAAGTGGCATCGGTGGCGTCCGATGTACCTGTGCCTGGACTGGGAAGGGTTGCCTGTGCTGCTGGATCTCCTGGTAGCCATAGCCTTGGTGGGGGGGGGCTGTGGAAAGCCTTGGAAGGGCAATGACATCAACTGGGGTGGAGGAGCAGGCCTGGACTGGGTGGGAGCAGGTTCATCTTGGTATGGAGGGTTGTGAAGAAGATCGGTGATCTTGTCCTTCACCACCTGGTACTGGGGTTCTGACATGTTCATGAAGGTCTGGTTGACATAGGTGAGGAAGGGCTTGCGGTTGGAGGATGGGGCGTCGGTGTGTCCTAGCTGAGAGAGGAGATCTACGCTGCTCCTGATGGTGTCTCTTATCTCCAGCAGGACAGTGTGGCTGTGCCCCTCCGGTCTGCCTCTCTGCCTTTCTGTGGAAGTGGAGCTGGGGGTGGATGCGGGTTGGGCTGTGGTGGAAGTGCCATCTCCTTTCTCCCACTGCGTCAGGGGGTCCTCCACATGCTCTGCCATGGGTAGTACAGCTGTCGGGGGGGTCTCTGTCGTGGCACGCTCCACAGATACCTGCCTGGAGACAGGAGCTGACTTTTGACCAGAAGAGGACTGGCTCTCAGCAGACTGCCTGAGAGAGAGGGTTGTGAGAGGGGCTGCTCCTCGGTGGCAGATCTCACCCTCCAAGAAGCTGCACTTGGCCATCATGTAGGTCTCTCTGTCCATCAGCTTGACCCTGGCCTGGCCAGATTTCTTGAGGTGCAGCTTCCCCGACCAGGTGTGCATGTGCTTCCACCAGCCGAGGAGCACCTCCGAAGTGTAGCCCAGACTCTCCGCCCTCTCTCTCCAAGCAGCCTGCTTCCTTTTGATGTCTCGATAGAGCCTGTGTCCCTTCCGCCATAGATACTCGTTCTCCCTCAGCCACTCCAGCACCTCCTCCTCATGTTCCTCTTCTATGCTGTATTGCCTCCTCTCAGGTTCACGCATCTGCTTCTTCCTCCCTTTGGCAGGGCCATATGGGCCCTCATCAGAGGGTTTCGAGGTTGTAGGGGCTGCTCCTCCATGCCGCCACCACCACCAGCAGCAGCAGCAGCAGCAGCAGCAGTAGCAGCAAAAGCAGGACCAGCATCACCAGCAGCAGCAGCAGCAGCACCAGCAGCACCAGCAGCACCAGGAGCACCAGCAGGAGCAGGAGCAGGAGCACCAGGAGCATCAGGAGCACCAGCAGGAACAGCAGGACCAGCAGGACCAGCAGGACCAGCAGGACCAGCAGGACCAGCAGGACCAGGAGCAGCGCCAGCAGAGTAAGCACCAGCAGAAGCACCAGCACCAGGAGCAGCGCCAGCAGAGTAAGCACCAGCAGAAGCACCAGCACCAGGAGCAGTGC
>BLBF01000042.1:348186-373485 GCA_015471245.1 Laticauda colubrina
GCCAGCAGAGTAAGCACCAGCAGAAGCACCAGCACCAGGAGCAGTGCCAGCAGAGTAAGCACCAGCAGAAGTACCACCACCAAAAGCAGCATCAGCAGAAGCACCACCACCAGAAGCATCATCATCAGAGGAAGCACCAGCAGAAGCACCACCACCAGAAGCAGCATCAGCAGAAGCACCACCTCCAGAAGCAGCATCAGCAGAAGCCCCAGCACCAGAAGATCGAGCCCGGGCAGCAGAAGCCCCAGCAGAAGCAGAGTCAGGGTCAGGGGGTGGGAGGGTGGCCCTGTCCCTCTTGCCAGGGCTGGCAGCAGATGGCAGAAGCTTCCTTTTCTTCCCCATGGTTTTTGGGTTGCTGGCTGGCTGGCTGGCTGGAGAGCTGTGTCTGGAAGCAGGTCTTTCCTCTGAATGGTGACCTGCTTGGGAGCTGCTTCCCTTTACATCCGCGGGGCTGACACAATGCATCCTCCCCGCATTCGCAGTGAACGCTAGGCATCTGCTAGGCATCCACTAGGCTTCCGCTCTGCATCCGCTTCATCTGCTCGGCATTCGCTCGGCATCCGTTCCTTCTGCTGCGCATCTGCTTCGCTGTGCTCCCCCGGAAGCCTTGTGTATGTGCCATCCACTCTCATCCGCTTCCATCCGCTAGGCTTCCGTGGAGCATCCGCTTTCCATCCACCCTATGTCCTCCTGCAGTCCATTCCTTTCTGTGTTGTCCGCTCTGGTTATGCAAATTCGGGGCATTTTTGGGAGCAGATAACAACGGATGGAACATTTTTCTCGTCCGCTGTGTCCTTTTTACAAATGTTTTGCATCCGTCAGCCAGTGTGACAGGGCCTTAAGAACGAGTTACATTTATCCTCCGTGTCTGCAAGTTATGAAACTTTAATTTAATTCCTAGGCCTGAAAACTGGGCAGAAACCTGTGAAAACAGCCAGTGCCTGCCGATTTACAATAGTACCAATTGAATAAGAAGGGAAGGGTTGAGAACAAAAGAGAAAGACAAGAGATAAGAGAAGTCAAATTAACATGGAAAAATTAAGTGGCAGACCAGTTTTCCTTGATAGCATTGAATGTAGGATTCTGGATGAATGCTAAAAGGGAAATGGGTTGGGAGAATAGAACAAAAATGACAAGGCAAATAACAGATCTTTAGGCAATCCAAAAGATCTCAAGTACTAGAGTACCATTTTAATATGAGCGCTGAGAGAATGAAGGGAAGAAAGGGAACTAAACCCAAGAGAATATAAACAATTCTAAACAAAAGGAAATTTAGAATCGATGTGCTAAGAAGAATTCTTCTGTGTGAAGAATTGATATACAAGTAAAACAAGATAGCATCCAAAGGATTGACCTGACTTGTTGCTGGCTCCTTTAATGATAAATGACTTTAAGACTCTCTTAAAGTCGGGCAAGGGGCCTCAAGGTGGGTTTTATTAGGGGTCACATATTTCTTTCTCTTCTTTAATTGTGATTGGGCAGAGAGAAGAGATTGAGCAGAGAAAATACAAAATATATGCAGTTACTTTAGGCAAAAAAAAAAAATAAGTAACAACTGTGTACATTTTTATGCCTGAAAGAAGTCCAGAGGCAATGTGAAACCGATTTCATTTATAGTTTATTCTAGATTGGGGCAAACTATTTTTTGGGCTTTGGGGAATTCTAAGGATATTTTCAGGGAAGTGGATCCAAAATGTGAAATGGATTTCAAAAATGGATCTGAATGTAAAAAAGCAGGAGAAAAAAAGGATCACAAAATCATCACCATGACAAAATTTAATTACTTATTGCACATCTTAAAAATCCAATGATTTTCCTCTACTGTCAATATACAATATACAAACATCAGCATGTAATATGAGATGCTGATATCTCAGTTACTTCCCACAAATCAATTCATTTAGTTTGCTTTGATATCAGTTTGCCTTTTCAAATGTCCCTGCAAAATATGATGTGCTTTTTCATCCCATTTCTCATAATGTACATATTTTATACTGAAAGTTTCTAATAGCATTTTTTGTAAATGATTTTCTGTAAAACACATCGTCCTTCATATTTTCCCCGAAAACACACATTTCTTTTGCATGCTGCAAAACTGTGGACTGTATTTTCAAATTCAAAAAAGTGTGAATGTCAGCATAATGTTGGCATAACAATATTGTGGTTCTCATATAGCTTGAGAAGTGCAAATGATTTTTCCATTAAGATATCAATCAAAAAAATGTGTTTGATCTCTATCCAGCCTTCTCTACTGTTATAGAAGCTCTCAAAAAACTAAGATTTTTTTTCAAGTTTTTTAGCCAAATTTCTATTAATTGAAGTAATGAATTTGGGTTAGCTTGCATATAAATAAAATCATAATAAATATTTCTTATGGCCAGTAACCAGTGTTAAAAGGTACTGTGGTGCGGCAGCGGTCAGAATGCAGTATTGCAAGCGAACTATGGCCACTGCCAGAAGTTTGATCCTGACCAGCTCAAGGTCAACTCAGCCTTCCATCCTGCTAAGGTTGATAAAATGAAAACCCAAGTCATTGGGAGCAATATTCTGACATTGTAAACTGCCCAGAGAGTGCTGTAAAGTACTATGGAGAAGTATATAAGCCGAAGTGCTGTTGCTAGTGCTACAATAACAGGAAATTTGTTGACATCAAATTCTCTTTTCAAACTTATAATATAGCCAAATATAGAACCACCAGGTAAACTGTATGAGAGGGACAGGAAGAGAGAAAGAAAAGGTTAAAAAAAAAAAAAGAGGGAAAAGATTGGTTGGTAATTGCCTAGAAATTTGGGTAAAATAATCTAGAGGATTGTCAGACAAAATTGCCACTCCCAAAATAATACTAGAAATCTCATTTGCTGTGGTTTGATGATCCAGCATAACATTGAACAGAAAGGGGAGAAACATGTCAAAGACATGACAAGTCAAAGGTGGCTGAGAATCTTTAGTCATGCTGATCTGTGATGCACTAAAAAACATAAATCTTTAATTGCACCATTATGGCTACCATCTTGAGGTTGTTATTGGTTTCATTCATCATAACCTGTGATGTGGTGCAGCTGTAAGCATCAATTAAGGGTTATATTGTATATTCAGGGGTGGGATTCAAATTTTTTAACAACTTGTTCTGTGGGTGTGGCTTAGTTGGTAGGTATGACTTGGTGGTCATGTGACTGGGTGGATGTGGCTTGGTGGTCATGTTATTGGCTGGGTGTGGCCAACTGAACATCATTCACAGCGAGGCACACATCTCCTTGCCTGGCCTCTCATGACTGTAGAGATGCTGCAACAGTTGTAAGTGTGAAAAATGTTCATAAGTCACTTTTTTCAGTGCCGTTATAACTTTGGATGGTCACTCCACACAAGCAAAGTACCAGCAAAGGAAGGAAAAAAAACTCCAGAGACATTCCTGAGACAGGAAGTCTAGTCCTGCCAAGAATGTAATAAGGGTTAATGGAGAGGCAGTTTCTGTAAGCAACACCAGAATGTTTCCTTCCTGCTTTCCTTACAGGATTAGGCGGGTAATTTCTTCTAAAAACTGGTTCTCCGAACTGCTTAGAATGTTAACAACTGGTTCTAGTGAATAGGTGTGAATTGGTAGAATCCCACCCTGTATATATTGATGGTTTTTAAAGTTCTGAATGGCTTGAGGAACACAGCATTCTTTAATGTACCTTCATGAGCTCTTTGGAAGCTTCAGAGTTGTCCATCACTTGCCAAGAAAAGAAAGAAGAAAAAGTTTTATTGGTTGAGACTTCTTATGAGATGCTCCTACAAGGCAATACACAAGACATAGGATCCCTTCAGTGGCAAAGACTGTTTCCTAGTTCAGTTTTCAGCTTGATTTTAAAAATTCCCCTTATGCACTGCAATAAAAGTTTTTATGCTTCCCATGCCACTGATTTGTTTAATTTATTATATTATTAAATTTTAGAAATTCTGAGTGTATTTAAAACTGGGCTTTAACTGAACAGATTAGAAAGATGGAAAGGGGAAAAGGACAGGAGGAAGGGAAAAGAAAGATGAAGGAGAGTTAAATGCACACCCATTCATTTCAGCAGAGAAAAATATTTTAAAAAACAAATAATGATTCAAACTCTGGCAAAAATTTCTCCTGAATGATGAATCAGCAGGACCAAAGACAAATATAATTGCCTGCCAGGATATCAAGCAGTTGAGATGAATTAGCGTAGAAAGTCCACCTAATCATTTTGCTCTGCCGAAGGCTCTGTAAAAGACCTTTGAATAGGTCCTATGAAGGGCCGGAAGGCAACAACTATCCTTTGCTACAACTAGCCCTCAACTTACGGCCATAATTGAGCCCAGTATTTCTGTTGCTAAGTGAAACATTTGTTAAGTGAATTTTGTCCCATTTTATGACCTTTCTTGCCACAGTTGTTAAGCGAATCACTACAGTTGTTAAGTTAGTAACACAGTTTTTATGTGAATCTGACTTTTTCATTGACTATGCTTATCAGAAAGTCTCAAAAGATGGTTGCATGACCTCAGGACACTGCAATTGTCATAAGTATATAAGTCAGTTACCAAGTGTCTGAATTTTTGTCACATGTTCACAAGGATGCCTCAACAGTCATGAGTGTGAAAAAAGTCATGTCACTTTTTTCAGTGCCATTTAAATCTCAAATGAATACTACACAAACTGTTGTAAGTCGAAGACTACCTGTATTTGCTTTAAGGAAGTGGTACTCTCAGTTGTACTATTGTTCATCAGAAAAACACCCTTATTTAAATGCTTTGATTGCTCCATTTAAATAAGTCCACACCAGTTTGTTCCACAATGGATCTGCCCACAATGAATCTATTCTTATCATTAGTAACGTAAGAAAGAGGAGCCAAGTGGGATTTCCTGAAGAAGAAAGATGGCAGGATGAATAACATCACAGATGTCTTACATTTTTAACATACCTTCAGTCTGTAAGAAGCTTGTAGATCCAAGTAGAATGTAATCAAGATATAAATGTGAATAGCTAATAAGAGAAGAGCATATTACCAAATGGGAGTAAAATGTATTAGTACAGAAAGTGAAGTATCTTTGGCTCTCAAGAGCTACAGATGAAACGATTAATTAAGGAATGATACAGTATTTCATTGGCTGCCAACTCGGTGGAAATTTAGATAGACAAACCCACAATTACAGGAAGGAAATAATCAGTTATGCATTTAAAAGAGTATCTGCCAAGCAACTAGTCCTTTAATTGGATGTGCAGTTTTGATAGCAATACCCCTCTCCCACCCAACCCCACTCAAAAAAATAAAACAACAAAATTGATTGTTCGGAAGTGATGGAAAAGTAACAATCATATGAAAACCAAAAGCCTTGGTTGGTTTTATCTCCCTGTGGCAGGAACCAATTAAAATAAAACAATAACATACAATTGTCTAGATTGAATTCTGTGATTATAATTAAAAATACCACATTAATTATCCCAGATGGAGAAAAAGTTAGCTGAGAAGACAAAAACAACTTTGTAAAAGTGAATGGATTAATAATAAATAAAACAGAGAAATGATCAAAGCCAGGGGTCCCCAAACTTGGCAACTTTAAGACTTGTGGACTTCAACTCCCAGAATTCTCCAGCCAGCTGGAGGAAACACAACTTCTGGAGGAAAATTGTTCCAGGAAATTTCTTTTGAGTTCTAGGTTGCTCCTCTCCTTGATTAATTTCCATCCATTGCTTCTTGTCCTGCCTTAGGATGCTTTAACAAGCATTAATGACAAGGGTATATGCATGAAAGCATTTTGCATAATTAAAAAGCTGATTTATGAAGACTTGATCTTGACTCCTGTTATAATACACAGTATTGCAAACAGAATTTATAGGAGACAGAATACAAATATTTAAAATAAATAACATCTATATCGGTATAATGTGTTTCTAGAGGAAGTTTTAACTACAATTATTCTTTACCATTTTTCTTAGAACACTTTTTAAAAAGGCAATTGTTTTTTAAAGTTTGCATTTATAGCTGGTTGCAGCATAGCATAATCATGTGGCCCTAGTTTGTAACTTTTTTGCAGGTTCTCCCAGAGCAATGGTGGCACAGTGGTTAGAATGAAGTACTGCAGGCTATTTTTTCCGACTGCTGGCTGACTGCAATTTGGCAGTTGGACTCTCATCGGTTCAAGCTTGATTCAGCCTTCTATCCTTCCAAGATTGGTAAAATGAGGACCCAGATTGCTAGAGGTAATAGGCTAACTTTGTAAACTGCTTAGAGAGGGCTGTAAAGCACTGTGAAGCGGTATATAAGACTAAGTGCTATTGCTATTCAGAAAAATGCATTCACTTAATGGCTGCACAGTTTGCTTTATGACCATGGTGATTTGCTTAACCATCACTATGAAAAATATCAGAAAAAAAAAGATCTGATTGAGTGAATGCCTCAATGTATGGTCTCAATGACTTATGATCGGCTTTTTGGTCCAATTGTAGTTGTTACTCAAGGACTACCTGTACTGTGCAATAGAACACAGGGTTAGATTTTGTTTTTGTTTTCAGCTCAATAGATCTTGATATAAATCAGGTGCATTTGCTTAATGCTAAAGATATTTTCAAGTGCATTTTTTTTTTATCCAAAGGCTGTTTTCAAAGGAAAACAAAATGTCAAAATCTGCCCTTGAACACTGTGGCTGTGTCTCTTGTATGTGGTAGTTGATGCTTCCTCATTGGGTTGTTGCTCTAGTTCTATATTTATCTTCAACAAAAATTTTCTTCTTTTTGATTCTCTCTGATCTAGCCAATCAAGAATCATTTTGCCACTGTCATAACATCACAATCAGGTGAAAACTTAACAAGCTGCTGAATGTCACAAAGCCAATTCCATGTGAGCACAATGCATTACCTCATTAAAACTCTGCCTCCTGAGAACAATCTCTAGGGGGAGGGGGGAAAGCAGCAATTTGTTGAAAATGTTCATTACACAGTGCTCCCCCCATTTATCTCACTGCTATATTTATTTCTTGACTGATTTAACTTTCTAGTCCAACCACCTCCTGAAGTTATTTAAAGCACCTGGCAATGTCAAAGAATGTGCACAACAAAGACATATAAATGTCACATTTTCTATTGGATGGGTTTTGGTTCAGTACTCCAAATTAATATGAAATTCAGGTCTTTTTCTGTGGTCCCAAAGCTTCCTTGGCTAATGTATAAATATTTTTAGGATAGAAAAATGATCAAAAAAGAACGCATTTTTGCTTTCCCATGGGTAAGGGCAGCAAGAAATATTAGTCCATAGGATATTATTGCAAGTTGCCATCATGACTTGTTTTGACACCCTCTCCCCAAAGATAATCCTGCCAGGGACCACATTTATAAAAAGGTATTGAGAAGCTGGAATTTGTCCCAGTGAGAGCAATAAAATTAAGCATGACTTTAGAAGGAAAAATCTATGAGAGAAAAATTGTCAGAGCCTACATGATTGGTCTGGAAAAGAGAAGCCTACAGACATGACAACTGTTTCCAACTCTTTAAAAGAGTGTCTTGTAGAAGATAGCATTTGATCAGAAACAAGTCAAGAAGTAATAGGATTAAATTACAAGAAAAGAGTTTTCAAATGGTTATTAGAAAAAAGAATTCAAAATGTAAAAGCAGTTTATTAATGGAATAGACGGCTTCATCTATTCATTGAAAGTATGCAAATAGATTATAGTAGGCACCTAGTGGACATGCAACTGTAATATATTATGCCTCGGATAGAGAGCTGGAATAAATGATCTCCATGGTTCCTCACATTCTAGGATTCCATGAAGTTGCCAGGCAGCAGAAACATAGCCTTATGATTGATAGCTTTGACTTCTAACCAAGAAATTCCATCAACTGCAAATCAAGAACAAAGCATATATGGCCCAAGTATGGATATCTTACAGTGGTAACACATCTACATGGTAGAGTATAACACATGCAGAGTAAAAAGTAATTGAACTTCTGGAACAAAAGTTAAAGCTGGTTCTCTTTGTAATAAATACAAAGCAGCAATAAATAAATAAATAAATAAAGCAGCAATAAATAATTGTATATCCCCAGGGCATATGTATCCTCTCTGAAACCAAAAGCTGTGCTTGGGTACAGGATGAAAATGGCACTGGTTGCTCTCACTGATGACTTCTGACATGGGGGATCCTCATTATGTTGCATTTTTAGCAGTCATCAGTACTATTGATCACTGTCTGCTCTAAAACTGCTTGTGTGGGAACAAGGACCACCATATTGTGGAGATCCTAATCTTTCCTGAGGAAGCAACTTTAGTTGGTGGTTGCACCAAGAAAGAACCTTCCACATCTTTTCTTCCATGCCTAAAAAACTAAGAGCCAGTTGGGTATCGTTACTAAAGGCACCAGATTAGGAACTAGGACATCAGTTCTGTACTGGTACTGAACTGGGACATCAGTTTTGTACCTGTCAACAGTGGTGTCCCCCAAGGCAGTGTTCTAGGACCAACTCACTTCATACTCTACATAAATGACCTCTGTGATTATATTAAGAGCAACAGCATTTTCTTTGCTGATGATGTAAAGCTATTCAACTCCACAGACAATACTGCTACCCTTCAAAAAGATCTTGACTATGTATCATAATGGTCAAACAAATGGCAACTTCAAATCTCAACAAATAAATGCTCTGTCTTACATATTGGCAAAAAAAAAATCAGAAAATAAAATACAGGCTGAATAGTCAAGACCTTGTTGATGATCCAAACGCTGTAAAGGACCTTGGAGTACTCATCTCTAATGATCTAAATGCTAGAGCCCACTGTAACTACATAGCCAAAAAGGCATTAAGAGTTGTTAACCTAATATTACGTAGCTTTTTCTCAATTAATATCACACTACTAACTAGAGCATACTAAACATTTGCTAGACCAATACTTGACTACAGCTCATCAGTCTGGAACCCACATTACGTATCTGATATTAATACAGTTGAGAAAGTCAAGAAATATTTCACAAGAAGAGTTCTCCACTCCTCTAATCATTGCAGAATACCTTGTGCCACCAGACTTCAAATTCTAGACCTAGAAAAACTAGAACGACTCCGCCTTCAGTCTGATCTAAGTATAGTACATAAAATTATACATTGCAATGTCCTACCTGTCAGTGAATACTTCAGCTTCAACAATAACAATACAAGAGCACACAATAGATACAAACTCAAGGTAAAACACACCAAAGTTGATTGTAGGAAATATGACTTCAGCAACAGAGTGGTCAATGTCTGAAATACTCCACCTGACTCTCCAGTTTGTTCCCCAAAAACCAAAAACTTTAACCTTAGACTGTCTACTATTGACATTACCCCTATATAAATAAATAAATCATGAATTCTAGTCATGAAGCCAGCTGGGTGATTTGGGACAAATCAATGTTTCTCAGCCTTAAGGCCCTGTCACACTGGCCGACAGATGCAAAACATTTGTAAAAAGGACACAGCGGCCAAGAAAAATGTTCCATCTGTTGTTATCTGCTCTCAAAAGGGGTGAAAATTTGCATAACCAGAGCGGACAACACAGAAAGGAACGGACAGGGGGAGGACGTAGGGCGGATGGAAAGCGGATGCTCCATGGAAGCCTAGCGGATGGAAGCGGATGAGAGCGGATGGCACATCCGCAAGGCTTCCAGGGGACCACAGCAAAGCGGACGCACAGCGGAAAGAGCGGATACAGAGCGGACACCGAGCAGATGAAGCGGATGCAGAGTGGAAGCCTAGCGGATGAAGCGGATGCACAGCGGAAGCCTAGCGGATGCCTAGCATTCACTGCGCATATGGGGAGGATGCATTGCGTCAGCCCCGCGGATATAAAGGGAAGTAGCTCCCAAGCAGGTCAACATTTAGAGGAAAGACCTGCTTCCAGACACATCTCCACCCTGCCTGCCTGCCAGCCTGCCTGCCTGCCTGCCTCCTGCCAGCCTGCCTGCCTGCCAGCCTGCCTGCCTGCCTGCCTGCCTGCCTGCCTGCCATCCTGCTTGCCAGCCTGCCTGCCAGCCAGCAACCCCACAACCATGTGGAAGAAGAGAAAGCCTCAGCCATCTGCTGCCAGCCCTGGCAAGAGGGACAGGGCCACACTCCCACCCCGTGGCCCTCACTCTGCTTCTGCTGGGGCTTCTGCAGCCCAGGCTCGCTCTTCTGGGGCTGGGGCTTCTGCTGATGCTGCTTCTGGAGGAGCTGATTGCGGTATCTGCTATCCCGCATCAGATGGGCGTCTCATGATAGGGAGCGAAGGAGAAAGAAACGAAAGGAGACGAAGTTCCTCGGGATGAGTGCGCCCAGAATGGCTGGGTACAAGCTCTTTTATTATGCTCATTCAAAAGGGGGTGATTGTTTATTCAGAACCTAGGTTAAGCCTAGGTCAGACGGAATATACAAATTTAACAATGACTCAGACAACAGCAGGATATTAGGACAGACAGGATGGCAAGAATTATATTTGATCAGGATATTACTTCTTTACCAAGCTGCATGCCAGACAATGTAATCCCAAGTGAATAAACCATTTCTGCAAATGTTTGACTCCTTGTCTCTGTACGTGCCCTGTAAAAGGTCACTGAGAAGACAGAAGCTTAATGATTACACGTGAAATGATACAATGTTGAAATGTCTGAATGATCCATAGTTGCATTGATATACAATTGAAAACACATAAATGATACATAGTTACAACAGCTGATGATGATGCTTATGGCGCTGGTGCTTCTGCTGGTGCTTACTCTGCTGAAGCTGCTCCTGGTGCTGGTGCTTCTGCTGGTGCTTACTCTGCTGATGCTGCTTCTGGCGGTGGTGCTTCTGCTGGTGCTTACTCTGCTGGCGCTGCTCCTGGTGCTGGTGCTTCTGCTGGTGCTTACTCTGCTGGCACTGCTCCTCGTCCTGCTGGTCCTGCTGGTGCTCCTGGTCCTGCTGGTGCTCCTGGTCCTGCTGGTGCTCCTGGTCCTGCTGGTGCTCCTGGTCCTGCTGGTGCTTCTGGTCCTGCTGGTGCTCCTGGTCCTGCTGGTGCTCCTGGTCCTGCTGGTCCTGCTGGCGCTGCTGGCACTGCTGGTGCTTACTGTGCTGCTGCTGATCCTGGTCCTGCTGGTCCTGCTGCTGCTGCTGCTGCTGGTGGTGGTCCTGCCAGTGCTCCTGGTGTTGCTGCTGCTGGTGGTCCTGCTGGTCCTGCTTTTGCTGCTGCTGCTGCTGCTGCTGCTGCTGCTGGTGTGGAGGAGCAGCCCCTACAACCTGGAAGCCCCTCTGATGAGGGCCCATGTGGTCCTACCAAAGGGAGGAAGAGGCAGATGTGAGAGGAGGCAATACAACATCGAAGAGGAACATGAGGATGAGGTGCTGGAGTGGCTGAGAGAGAATGAATATCTATGGCGGAAGGGACAGAGGCTCTATAGGGACACCAAAAGGAAGCAGGCAGCTTGGAGAGAGAAGGCGGAGAGCCTGGGCTACACTTTGGAGGTGCTCTTCGGCTGGTGGAAGCACATGCACACCTGGTACGGGAAGCTGCACTTCAGGAAATCTGGCCAGGCCGCGGTCAAGCTGATGGACAGAGAGACCTATGTCATGTCCAAGTGCAGCTTCCTGGAGGGTGAGATCTGCCACCGAGGAGCAGCCCCTCTCACAACCCTCTCTCTCAGGCAGCCTGCTGAGAGCCAGTCCTCTTCCGGCAGAGAGTCAGCTCCTGTCTCCAGGCAGGTATCTGTGGAGCGTGCCACGACGGAGAACCCCCTGACAGCTGTAGTATCCATGGTGGAGCATGTGGAGGACCCCCTGGCGCAGTGAGAGAAAGGAGACGGCACTTCCACTACAGCTCAACCCGCATCCACCCCCAGCTCCACCTCCACAGAAAGGCAGAGAGGCAAACCGGAGGGGCAGAGCCACACTGTCCTGATGGAGATAAGAGACACCATCAGGAGCAGCATAGATCTCCTCTCTCAGCTGGTACACACCGACTCCTCATCCTCCAACTGCAAGCCCTTCCTCACCTATGTGAATCAGACCCTCATGGACATGGCGGAACCCCAGTACCAGGTGGTGAAGGACAGGATCACCGATCTGCTTCACAACCCTCCAGATCCAGATGAACCTGCTCCCACCCAGTCCAGGTCAGCTCCTCCATCCCAGGTGATGTCACTCCCATACCAAGGCTTTCCACAGGCCCTCACCTACCAAGGCTACAGCTACCAGGAGGTCCAGAAGCACAGGCAGCAGTCCTTCCCAGTCCAGGCACATGTTCATCAGATGCCACCGTTGCCACCGGTTCCACTGATGCCACCAATGCCACCCACGCCACCGATGCCACCAATGCCACCCACACCACAGATGCCACC
This sequence comes from Laticauda colubrina, assembly GCA_015471245.1. Classification (NCBI taxonomy): domain Eukaryota; kingdom Metazoa; phylum Chordata; class Lepidosauria; order Squamata; family Elapidae; genus Laticauda; species Laticauda colubrina. Next base: position 360,509 of record BLBF01000042.1, read on the forward strand.
AACGCCAGTCCTCACCCAGCTGCAGACAAGACAGACTCACTACACTGCTCCTTCCTCCACCCCACAGCCAAGCCTGGCCTCAGTACATCTGTTGTCGGTACTGGGGATGACACCCCATGTCATGGAGGAAGGGGCTCTCAACATCACGGGACTGAGCCAGCTGTCTGAGAGCTTCCTCCACACACCATCCCCTGTTGTCCTCTCGGGGCCAGGCACCCCAGTGGTCCTTCAGACCAGCACTCCAGCAGCAGCCACCTCCACAGCACCTGGACACTTCACCCCTGAGACTGGGCACACCTCCGAGTGACCAAGAAGAGTGCCAGAGACTGGGTGGCTACCTGTTGACTTTATTTGGACACTTGACTTGGGTCATTTTTCTTTTACAACTTGTTATTAATAAAGATTATCTTTGCTTCACACACTTGCTTCATTTATTTTTTTCAATAAAGTCTTGGTGGAAACTTTTAGAAATGGTTTAAGCCTTTGCATGCTTGTGGGATGGGTTAAGATGCCCGTGGGATGGGCAGGGATACCTTTGGGATGGGTAAGGAAAGCAGTGGGATGGGCAGGGATACCTTTGGGATGGGTAATAGCTATGGGATGGGTTAGGATAGCAGTGGGATAGATAAACCTCCAGTGCATGCTTAGTGGGACTGTATGGCCCACCCTCCCAGGTGCCACACCTTTGGCCCTTCATTATCAATAACAATGTAAGCATTGATCCACACATTTGAACATAAACACAACTCTTTATTAAATGCCCTGTTCATTGTTGGCCCACCCAACATAAATGGCCCAATCTCATCAGTGTGATAAGACAGGTTGAAGAAAGCATCCATTAATCATCTATCATCCTGTCTTGCCACTCCACTGCTCCAGCTGGGGAGTTGCACCAGTGTTTCAGGAGGTTGCGCTGCTTCTTCCCTTCACGTGAGGCTCTGTTGGGGCCTTGCACATCCTCAGTGTCTATCAGGTTTCGCCCTTGCCTCCATTCCCCAGCCTCCATGTCCCCGTTGCCTTGTTGGAGGTCCACGAGCCTGTTCTGCAACACTGGGTAGCGGGTGCGCATGAGATTGTGCAGGATGCAGCAAGCTTCCACGATCCTCCTCACAGTCTCTGCTGCATGGTGGTGAGAAGTACCGGGAACCTGTTGTCCAGGATGCCAAAGGCGTTCTCCACCACCCGCCTTGCCCTGGACAGCCTGTAGTTGAAGATCCTCTCTTCACGGGTGAGGCATCTGGAGGTGTAGGGATTCATGAGGTAGGTTCTGAAGGAGAAGGCGTCATCCCCCACAATGAAGTAGGGCACATCTTGCGTGTCTTTGGGCAGGGGGTCTGGATCTGGGAAGCCCATGATGAGGTTGCGTTCCAGCCCCTCCTTGAGGTCACTGGCATTGTATACCTGGGCATCTGAAGCTGACCCATTGCCTGAAGCATTGATGTACATGAACTTGTAGTCAGCATCGACCATGGCAAAGAGGATGATGCTGAAGAAGCCCTTGTAGTTGAAATAAGTGGACCCCGACTTGGCTGGCGCTTTGCAGGCCACGTGCTTGCATCTATGACTCCAATGGTGTGGGGGAAGTTCCACCTCTGATACCACTGCTCTGCAACTTTCTTCCAGCCTTCTTCAGTGGAAGCTCACTGGAGGAGCTCCTCCAGGTATTCTTCGATGATGGCCTGCACCACTTCTCTGACCACAATGCTGATGGTGTTGTGTGGCACCCTCCAGCCATACTGCATGCTCCGGTACGTGGTCCCTGAGGCCAGGTGGCGCAGAGTCAGTGCCACCTTGAGCCCAGGGTCCAGGCTGGGCTGGAAGTTGGTGCTCTGCTTGGTCAACCTGGGTGTCAGCCGCTCCACAACTTCGTCAAACACGGCTGGAGGCATCCTCATGAAGTTCTGGAATGCACGAGGGTCTTCGTTCCTCAGCTCCCCCATCAGCTTGTTGTACAGTTCATACTCTGCTCTTCTCCTGATCCATCTTCGGACACAGACACTTCTTGGCCGCCTCCTTTTCTTCCCGTAGAACAGTTGAAAGAGCTGGTAGATGGCTTCGTACTGTTGCAGAACCATGGTGGCTACCAAAAGGAATGTGTGATGATCCATGGTGGAGATGACTGGATGCTGTGGAAGAGCAAGAGCCAGATGAAGGCTGAAGATGTCTGCACAGCAGGGCTGCTGGACTGAAAGTGAAATCCAGGTGAGTTCCTCCCCCTTTTTATAGGCAATATAGGTTTTCCACTAGGTGTCCTTTTGCATCCTCTAGGCATCCTCTAGACATCCTTAATATCTGAGATAGGTCCCCTCTGCAAACATTTTTTCCGTTTTAAATGCTTTGTATGCGAGCTGCATCCGCTTTCATCCTTTCTCCGTCCATGCTACTAACGCTACGCGTCCATTCCACGTCCGTTTCGCTTCCTCCCTGTGTCCGCTTTCTGCTGGAGCGGATTTGAGTTGCGCGGATGCACAACGGATGCCTAGCGGGTGTAGCGGACGCGTAACGGATGACAACGGATGCAGAACGGATGTTCCCCGTATGCATTGCGAATGCAGAATGGACACGTTGGATACATTTTCCGCTCAAAAAGTTTTGAGCAGCTCAAACCTTTTTGAGCAGATGGAACCTCAATCGACGGATGCTGGATGGATAGAGAGGAAGAAAAATGGACGCAGTGAGTACAGAACGGATGCATCGCGTTAACCAACGGATGGCAAGTGTTTCTCTCCGTTTTACATCCTCTTTCCATCCGTTGGTGCAGTGTGACATGGGCTTTAGGAAGAAAAAGGCAACTGCAAACTACTTTGAAAATCTTACCTAGAAAACTATGGGAACTTGTGCAGGTGGTTTCCAGAAAGACAAATATAAAACTCATCATGAAGGAGCCTGGCATATTCTTTACAACACACTTTTTTTCTGGTGTCTATAAAATGTTTCTCAGCATTCTCATCCACCTGCACTCTCAAAAGGCTATTTCAGAAAAATGTTTGCAACAATTTGTAAAGGCAAATGCTTTGGCAGTTTGATTACCATTCAAGAGTAAAAGTGTGGCATTTTGTTAATTTATACAATAGCTGGAATATCAAGACTATTCCATAAGTCAAATTCAGAGGGAAGAAGATAACAAAATGATGCCATGGGATCTCTCTAATGTGCAAATGTTCCATGAACATAACAGTCTATGGCAATATATTAAAACAGAAGAGTGGAACAATGTTTGTGAATATTTCTAACTCTATTAAACATTTCTCTCTTTCAACAATATTTCAGGGATTAATGCAAAAAGAAGCAATAATGAATGTTGCCTTTATTTGAGTAGGCATCATTTGCTATTGGTGACCATTGGCTGATTATGTATTATTTTTTCAAAAGTCATTACAGTATAATGACTTGGTTTGATCTTAGTAACACCAATAAATATAGTATCATCTGCTGTGATGATTTTGTTATTGTTGTTGGATTTGTTGCTGCAATCTTATCATTATTTTGGAGCTATATATGTATTTCTCTGGGTTAACTTTTCATATTTCTATTTTTTCCATTATTTTATGATTGTGAGCCACCCAGAGCAAACAATCTTGAAAACAGATGAACATTTGCAGATTTAATTTTTTTTATAATAAATATTTCTTTTCTCCATCATCAGTGTTACTTCCAATATAAAAATCAGGATGGGCAAACATTCTGGGCAACTCTAAAATATTGAAAGGACATGTGTCTCCTTCATATGTTTTGCCACTTTGAAATATTATTCTTTGGATTCTTTCCTTGTCAATCAATTTTTCTAATTGTTAGAATGACTGCAGCAGTCATTGAAAACAAGGTCTTAAAACTTCCATTTCTAATTCCAGCTCCAAAGAGATGGAAGACCAAAGAATTAGAAGACTGCTGAAGTCTATTTTTGTTCAATGGAAATGTTTCTTTTATCACTGGTCTCCTGAAATAGGAAAGAGAAGGTTATAGTAAATTTTATATATACCGGTCTCAACTGTTGAATAGGAAAAAATTATTATAAAAGACTTTGGAACCAACCAAGCATTTGTAGTACAGTTTCCAGTCAAGAGGAACACAATGACAAATGCTCCTTAAGATCAAACTAATAACTAAAGGGCACATTAAAAATATTTTTCATTCATCTCTATTTCTGGAAGCTACTCCACCCATCCCTCCCTTGCTTCAGTCACAATAATTGTCTTATAGCAAAAATTCCTGAAACATTGCCAGCTATAGTTCTGCTCTTTGATATATCCTATCCCAGGCTATTTATATTTCTGAAGTGCTATTCTTCAAAAATAGGCAAGGCCAATTCAAGATGGATGTTTGTTTGTTTATACTATATATCTATACAACAATGGTATACTTCCCAGCTTGAAAGACTGGGCAAAAAAAAAAATCAACAGTTCCCACAAAATTCATCCAACTTCATGAAAAAAATGTAATAAAATGTAGTGTATAAAATTCTAATGAGCAGTCCATCTACCATTAATTACTAAAAGTTTACTGCAACAGAAGGACTTCACAACCTTTAGGAAAGCTAACAGATTGAAAATCCATATCTCCCGGAAGACATGCTATTCACCTACATGAGATGAAAGGCATGTTTTTTTTCTCCACCTCACTACTGATTTCATGCAGCATAGCTGATCAATTAACAATTGGCTGCCTCCATTATGCTTGTGGGCAACATAGTTAACATAGGAAGTGTTCTGTATACTAATACCTAACCAATACCACACCAAAACTTATTGTGCATTGGCAGCTCCTGATGGACGTAACCTTTTAAATGTCTCAGAAGCTTCAACAGTTGGAGAATGTTATGTTTGTGTTTTTATGGAGCAAATAATGAAGAACATATTGTATTCATTCTGCAGTATTATTTCAGGCAAAAGTCAAAATGCTGGTTGTAGCCTCTAATAAACCAGCTTCTCCCCCACCCCAATCCCAAAAAACCTCTACCTGCATCATGTACAGACAGTTTTTCAAATAGTCATGAGGCATGTACTCACTCTCTTAAATTAAGAAACCAATCCTTCCTCTAAGGAACTCAGGAGCGTATGCATTTTTCTTCTTCCCTTATCTACTTTATCTCCTCTGTGCTGTACATTAGGGTGAGAGAATGATTTATTCCATCTTCACTGTTCAATAAAAAATCTGACTCTTGAAATTTCTAGTTCTTGTTGAACAAGTCAATTTGTCATGTTGAATCCTTCATTCTTCTGTCCTATCACCCTAAAGATGTCTCTAATGGCCTAATTTGGTTTCTCATTGGCAAAATCCAGTATTGAAGGACAGTGGGTCTAGTTGCATTTCAAAAAGTTTCACATAATTCTTTGGGGGGCACACTTTGAAACACACAAATTTCTTTTGTAGGAAATTGGCCTGTTTTTCTCTCTCTTTTAGTTCATATAAACTTTTCATGCAGATACTTATGCATCCATTTAAATGTGAACTGATTAGGTGATGTAACATCACCCCATTCACTATGCAATGAGCACCATGTAACTAATATATGAACAGAAAGAAGAAAAGCTAGACCCAAACATATCTCAGATGGTGACAATTGCATTCATCTGGGAGGAAAATTAAATTAAACCTGATTATGAGTTCTTCATGAAATATTCTAAGACCATCAAAATAACTTACCTGAAACAAATTCATATAATATCAGTTGCAGCTCTAATCAGAGTAAACAATGCAGCTTCTTCTCATTTAAGGACAGGTTTGGTGATTAGCCACATATATTGCCACAAGATTACATACAAGGGTATGTGTTAGAAAACAATTATTTTCTGTATTGTATTCCATACTCGCAAAACTTCTAACACTAACATATTCCTGCAAAATTCAGAGCTTTAGCTATTTATGTGATTAACAATTCCCATGTTATTCCAGAGTTATCATATGAATGTAGTAAACATCTGCTTATTTAGTTCTTTGCTTGCCGTTTAAGAGGACACCTTCACAATTCTCACAGCTAACTAAGCTTGTTGCATGCTTCTGCTCTATCAGCAATATATCGCATCACAATGCCACTGCAGTCCCCTGGTTCATTCTTGTATTTTGATCAGCCAAGATTAATTGCCCTGGACTGAATTAATAGCACTGATTAAATCTAACTGAAAGCAAATGGGACACTATCACAAAGCTACAGTCTTCCCAAGATGTCTATACAGGAGTGGTTCCTTTATGCATGATTTCTTTCTAATCATCATACACTAAGAGTTTATTATGGCACACTAATTAGGGAGAGCCAGTTAACATATACTAAACATTGCAACCTATGACATAACTAGGTAATCTGTTCGTAAAAGTGATGCTTGGTAGTTGACACTGAACATTTTATGAAAACTCTAACAATAAAATATGCAGTCAAGGTCACATAACAATTTCTCAGTTAGATCTTGTCCAGCAAGGCAGATTTAATAAGAGCAGAGGAAAGGTGATAGATAGCAAAGGAAACTAAATGCTAGCAAAAGAAAACCCATGTGGCTAGATTGAGCAACCAAAGAGAAAAGAAAGCATAAAGGCTAGGTCACATTGGCCGACAGATGCAAAACATATGTAAAAAGGACACAGAGGACGAGAAAATGTTCCATCCGTTGTTATCCGCTCTCAAAAGTGCCCCAAATTTGCATAAACAGAGCGGACAACAGCGGAAAGGAACAGACGGGGAGAGGACGTAGCGAGGATGTTAAGTGGATGCTCAATGGAAGCCTAGCGGATAGAAGTAGATGGAAGCTGATGGCACGTATGCAGGGCTTCCGGGGGAGAACACCGAAGCAGACGCGCAGCGGAAGGAATGGATGCAGAGCGGATGCCGAGCGGATGAAGCGGATGCAGAGCGGAAGCCTAGCGGATGCTAGCGGATACCTAGTGGATGCAGAGCATTCACTGCGCATGCGGGGAGGATGCATTGCATCAGCCCCGCGGATATAAAGGGAAGCAGCTTGCAAGCAGGTCACCATTCAGAGGAAAGACCTGCTGCCAGACACATCTCCAGCCAACAACTATGGGGAAGAAGAGGAAGCCTGTGCCTACTCCTGCCAGCCCTGGCAAGAAGGACAGGACCACCATCCCACCCCCTGACCCTGACTCTGCTTCTGCTGGGGCTTCTGCTGCTGGGGCTGACTCTGCTGGTGCTGGTGTTTCTGCTGGTGCTGCTCCCGGTGTTGGTGCTTCTGCTGGTGCTTACTCTGCTGGTGCTGCTCCTGGTGCTGGTGCTTCTTCTGGTGCTTACTCTGCTGGTGCTGCTCCTGGTGCTGGTGCTTCTGCTGGTGCTGACTCTGCTGGTGCTGCTCCTGGTGCTGGTGCTTCTGCTGGTGCTGACTCTGCTGGTGTTGCTCCTGGTGCTGGTGCTTCTGATGGTCCTGCTGCTGCTGCTGCTGCTGCTGCTGCTGCTGCTGGTGCTGCTGGTGTGGTGGACCAGCCCCTAGAACCTCAAAGCCCTACTGATGAGGGCCCAGAAGGCCCTGCAAGAGGGAGGAAGAGGCATTTGCGAGATAGGGAGAGGAGACAGTACTCCATTGAAGAGGAACATGAGGATGAGGTGCTCAAATGGCTGAGGGAGAACGAGTACCTCTGGCGGAAGGGACAGAGGCTCTAATGAGACACCAAGCAGAAGCAGGCGGCTTGGAGAGAGAAGGTGGAGAGCCTGGGCTACACTTTGGAGGTCCTCCTTGGGTGGTGGAAGCACATGCACACCTGGTAGGGGAAGCTGCACCTGAAGAAGTCTGGCCAGGCCGTGGTCAAGCTCACCGACCGGGAGACCTACGTGATGGCCAAGTGCAGCTTCTTGGAGGGTGAGATCCGCCACGGAGGAGCAGCCACTCTGTCTACTCTCACTCTCAGGCAGCCCAAAGAGAGCCAGTCCTCTTCTGGCCAAGAGTCAGCTCCTGTGTCCAGGCAGGTATCTGTGGAGCACCCCACGACGGAGACCCCCCCGACAGCTGCACTCCCCGTGGCGGAGCATGTGGAGGACCCCCTGATGCAGTTGGAGCAAGAAGAGGCCACTGCCACCAGAGACCAACCCACCCCCACCCCCAGCTCAACCTCCACAGAAAGCAGGCAGAAAACCAGACCGGAGGGACAGAGCCACACTGTCCTGCTGGAGATCAGAGACACCATAAAAAGCAGCGTAGATCTCCTCTCTCAGCTGGTACAGTCCGACATACCATCCTCTAACAGAAAGCCCTTCCTCACCTATGTGAACCAGACCCTTATGGACATGGCGAATCCCAGTACCAGGTGATAAAGGAGAGGATCACAGGTCTTCTGCACCACCCTCCAGGCCCAGCTGAACCTGCTCCTTCCTCCACCCCACAGCCAAGCCCGGCCTCAGAACATCTGTCATCGGTCTTGGGACTGACACCCCATGTCATGGAGGAAGGGGCTCTCAACATCACGGGACTGAGCCAGCTCTCTGAGAGCTTCCTCCACACACCATCCCCTGTTGTCCTCTTGGGGCCAGGCACCCCAATGGTGCCTCAGACCAGCACTCCAGCCACTGCCACCTCCACAGCACCTGGACCCTTCACCCCTGAGACCATGGGCATGCCTCAGAGTGACTGAGAAGAGTGCCAGAGACTGGGTGGCTACCTGTTGACTTTATCTTTGCTTGGGACACTTTTCTTGAGTCAATTTGCTTTTACAGTTTGTTATTAATAAAGGTTATCTTTGCTTCACACACTTGGTTCAGTTCTTTTAGTAAATAAAGTCTTGGTGGAAACTTTTAGAAATGGTTTACGCCTTTGCATGCTTGTGGGATGGGTAAGGATAGCAGTGGGATGGGCAGGGATACCTGTGGGATGCGTAATAGCTGTGGGATGGGTAAGGATAGCAGTGGGATAGATAAGCCTCCAGTGCAAGCATAGTGGGACTGTATGGTCCACCCTCCCAGGTGCCACACCTATGGCCCTTTATTTTCAATAACAATTTAATGATTCATCAACACATTTCAACATAAACACAACTCTTTATTAAATGTCCTATTCATTGTAGGCCCACCCAACATACATGGCCCAATCTCATCAGTGTGATGAGACAGGCTGAAGGAAGCATCCATTAAGCATCTACCATCCTGTCTTGCCACTCCACTGCTCCAGCTGGGGAGTTGCACCAGTGTTTCAGGAGGTTGCGCTCCTTCTTCCCTTCACATGAAGCTCTGTTGGGGCCTGGCACATCCACAGTGTCTATCAGGTTTCGTCCTTGCCTCCATTCACCAGGCTCCATGTCCCCATTGCCTTGTTGGCGGTCCACAAGCCTGTTTTGCAACACTGGGTAACGGGTGCACATGAGATTGTGCAGAATGCGGCAAGCTTCCACGATGTTCCTCACGGTCTCTGGGCGATGCTGCATGGTGGTGAGAAGTACCGGAAACCTGTTGGCCACCACCTGTCTTGCCCTGGACAGCCTGTAGTTGAAGATCCTCTCTTCACGGGTGAGGCATCTGGAAGTGTAGGGCTTCATGAGGTAGGTTCTGAGGGAGAAGGCGTCATCCCCCACGATGAAGTAGGGCACATCTTGTGTGTAGTTGGGCAGGGGGTCTGGATCTGGGAAGCCCATGATGAGGTTGCGTTCCAGCCCCTCCTTGAGGTCACTGGCATTGTATACCTGGGCATCTGAAGCTGACCCATTGCCTGAAGCATTGATGTACATGAACTTGTAGTCAGCATCGACCATGGCAAAGAGGATGATGCTGAAGAAGCCCTTGTAGTTGAAATAAGTGGACCCCGACTTGGCTGGCGCTTTGCAGGCCACATGCTTGCATCTATGACTCCAATGGTGTGGGGGAAGTTCCACCTCTGATACCACTGCTCTGCAACTTTCTTCCAGCCTTCTTCAGTGGAAGCTCACTGGAGGAGCTCCTCCAGGTATTCTTCGATGATGGCCTGCACCACTTCTCTGACCACAATGCTGATGGTGTTGTGTGGCACCCTCCAGCCATACTGCATGCTCCGGTATGTGGTCCCTGAGGCCAGGTGGCACAGAGTCAGTGCCACCTTCAGCCCAGGGTCCAGGCTAGGCCGGAAGTTGGTGTTTGCCTTCAACCTGGGTGTCAGCCGCTGCACAACTTCATCAAACATGGCTGGTGGCATCCTCATGAAGTTCTGGAATGCACGAGTGTCTTCGTTCCTCAGCTCCATTATCAGCTTGTCATACAGTCCGTACTCGGCTCTTCTCGCGATCCATCTTCGGACCCACACACTTCTTGGATGCCTCCTTTTCCTTGCGTAGAACAGGTGAAAGAGCCTGTAGAGGGCTTTACACTGATGTAGAATGATGGCGGCTACCAAAAGGAGTGTGCGACGATCCATGGTGGAGATGACTGGATGCTGTGGAAGAGCAAGAGCAAGATGAAGGCTGAGGAGGTCTGCACACCAGGGCTGCTGGACTGCAAGTAAGATCCAGGTGATTTCTCCCCCTTTTTATAGGAAATATCAGTTTTCTTCTTGGTGTCCTTCTGCATCCTCTAGACATCCTGCAGACATCCTAAATATCCAAGATACGTCCCCTATATGAACGTTTTTTCCGTTTTAATGCTTTATATGCGAGCTACATCCGCTTTCATCCTTTCTACGTCCATGCTACTAAAGCTGCATGTCTGTTCCGCGTCCATTCGCTTCCTCCGTGTGTCCGTTTTCCGCTGGAGCGATTTGAGTTGCGCGGATGCACAGCGGATGCCTCGTGGATATAGCGGGTGCATAACGGATGACAACGGACGTATAACGGATGTTCCCCGTATGCATACCAGATGTAGAATGGACGCATTGGATACTTCATCTGCTCAAAAAGTTTTGTGCAGCTCAAAACTTTTTGAGCGGATGAAATCTCAGTAGACGGATGCTGGACGGATAGAGAGTATGAAAAACATATGTAGTAAGTACAGAATGGATGCATCGCATTAACCAATGGATGGCAAGTGTTTCTCTCATTTTACATCCTCTTTCCATCCGTTGGTGCAGTGTGACATGGGCTTAACATCTAGTCACAAAATATGAAGTTGAAAGGATTGATGTATCTTGAATGAGGCAATAGAACACCTGCCCATATTTTGTTCTTTGAATTTTTCAAAACTTCTGACAAGCTAGTTGTGTACTTTGAAAAAGTATCCTACAGGATCTTAAAGACTGAAATATTTGTTGCAGCATAAAACAGAATGATTGTTGCGTGCAGAATTATATCCTAAATGTCAAGCATGTATGACAAAACAAATATAAGTATGAACATAACATATAAATATGTAAGTATAAACAAGTATAAGTATATACATAATAAATGAGCACAGTAGGACATGCTGGTGCGCTTATGCACACCCCCTGACAGACCTCTTAGGAATGGAGTGAGGTCCACAGTAGAAGTTTAAGGTTAAAGATTTGGGGGTTTGGATGAACAACAGAGTCAGGTAGTGAGGTCCAGGCATTCATCATTCTGTTATATTTTCTGCAATCGAGTTTGGAGTGGTTTACTGTGAGTTTGTATCTCTTGTTTGCCCATGTGTTGTTGTGGTTGAATCTGAAGTAGTCACTGACAGGTAGGACATTGTATCACATAGCTCTCAAGGAGTACAGCATTTATCCAGGGGTATGGAACCCATAGCCAATGAACTACATTTGATCCTTAGCTCTAGGTTTTTTTTCTTCCCCAGAAGACATTTAAAGCTATATGGACAACTATTTAATTTCAGTGACAACAATGAAATTCAGCACAGACTTTCAGCAGCATTTTTGTATTAATAGATTATTTTTTTAAAAAAGCATTACAGAATTTAATGCACATACAATGCATAAAGATAGTAAGGGGTCTACAAAGAAGATAAGGGGTCTGGAAGCTAAATCGTATGAAGAACAGCTAAGGGAACTAGATAAATTTAAACTAAAAAAGAGAATGTTTAGAAGACACCAGATAACAATCTTCCAAAATGTGAAGGGCTGCCACAGGGAAGAGGTGGTTGATTTATCCTCCATAGCTTCTCAGAGCAAGACAAGAAGCAGTGGGTGGAAGCTCATCAGAGGAACATCCAACCTGGAAATAAGGAGGAATGTCCTGATAGTGAGAACCATTAATCAATGAAACAGTTTGCCTCCCAGAATTGTGAGTGCTCCATCTCTGGAGGTTTTCAAGAAAAGATTGGACAACCTTTTATCTTGGAAGGTATAAAAATTCCTGCCTTAGGCAAGGATTTGAACAAGAAGATCTCCAAGGTTGCTTCCAGCCTTGTGACTCCATGATTCTATTTCTCCTCAAATCCCACTAACTGACACTGAAGGAAGACACATGGGCTCAGTATTCTGGCCATGTCTTTTCCAGTAATATTCCTGTGTTGCCACCAGATTTCTTGTGGTCCTGAAGGGCCATTTTTAAATTTTAAGTGTTTCCCCAAATTAAAGGAAATTGCTTATCTCAACCTGTGTGATAGATTCCCAAATGTAATGGTTTTGCTGACATGCATGGCCATGTTTAGGCCATGTTTATTTTTCATTCCTGAAAATCAAAATGAATGTTGGGGATATAATTGCCCCTTTGAGACAGAAAACATAAGAGAGGATAAGTTTTCACACAGAGTTGGTTTTCACAGCCAACTTTCCAGGGGCTGATGTTGACCTTCATATTTAATGAAAGCCTTTTATTTAGCTTGGCAACTGTTGCCCCCGTTTCATCTCCATCCATTTCCATTACTTGCTTTGATGTGTGATCTATCAAGGGAGAATATTATGATATGACAAAAGGCCCCATCAAAGCGACTGGGCCCATCTTCCTCTTAAGCTCTTTGGTATCTTTAATGCATATTTTAGAGTATTAATACAGTAAGATGCAATACAATACATTCCATTGACAGTTTCATTAACTCAATAGCATTTGATCAGAAAAACAGTCTGGAATGGATTATTTTTCCACAGGCCAACAAAAAACATTCCTATAAAGCTTTTCTGAACCATTCTATATAATAGTGTTTCTCAACTTTATCAATTTGAAGCTGT
>BLBF01000042.1:373885-461244 GCA_015471245.1 Laticauda colubrina
TTTGACTAGCTAGGGAATTCTGAGAATTGAAGTCCATACAGCTTCAAGTTGCCAAGATTAAGAAATATTGCTCTAAACATTACAGAAACACAAATGTAGCTCTATGAAAAAAGTTCACTGCCTCTTGAGGCAATTTGTTCCATGTTGAGCAGCATTTACTATAACAATTTTTTCCTAATGTCCAACCAATATCTACTTACTTAAAACTTAAATTCATTGTTTTTTTATTGCTGCCCATCTTGCATATTACAGGCTTCAGGTATTTCCAAACAGGTCGAAGTTAAACAGACACAGCATTTTCAACCATTCCTTTCCATTTTTTTCCTTCCAGGTTTCTTCCATCTTGATAATCCACTTTGAACATGTACCAATTTGTGGATGTCCCTACAAAGTGGTGCTCAGAACAGGATATAGGTAGTCTTCAACCTATAACAGTTCATTTAGTGACTGTTCAAAGTTGCAGTGGCATTGGAAAAAGTGACATAACCGTTTTTCACACTTACAACCATTGCAGCATCCCCATAGTCACATGATCCCCATGGTCACATAATCAAAATTCAAATGCTTGGCAAGTATTCATATTGATTATGGTTGCAGTGTCCTGAGGTCATCTGATCCACTGACAAACAAAATCAATGGGGAATTTGGAATCATTTAACAAGCATATTTTCCCAGTTACGATATATGCTGTGAAAGTTGCACCATTAAGCCCATGTCACACTGCCCAACGGATACAAAAAGGACATAACGGACGAGCAAAATGTTCCATCCGTTGTTATCCGCTCTCAAAAGGGGCAAAAATTTGCATAACTGGAGCGGATAACACGGACGCGGGGAGGACGCAGGGCGGATGCAAAGCGGATGTGGAACGGAAGCCCAGTGAATGGAAGTGGATGAGAGTGGATGGAACATCCGCTAGGCTTCCGGGGGACCTCAGCAAAGCGGATGCGGAACGGATACAGCGGATGCAGAGCGGATGCAGAGCGGATGCAGAGCAGATGAAGCGGATGCACAGCGGATGCACAGCGGAAGCCTAGCGGGTGCAGAGCGGAAGCTGAACGGATGCCTGGTGTTAATTGCGCATGCAGGGGGGATGCATTGCATCAGCCCCGTGGATATAACGGAAATAGCTCGGAAGCAGGTCGCCATTCAGAGGAAAGACCTGCTGCCGGACGGATTGGCTGCCTTTCCTGCCCTGCCTGCATGTCTGCCTGGAAGCCTTGGTGCCAGCCTTGGTGCCAGCTTTGCTGCCAGCTTTGCTGCCAGCCTTCCTGCCAGCCTTGGTTTATGTCTGCCTGCCAGCCTTGGTGCCTGCCTGCCTGCCTGCCTGCCTGCCAGCCTTCCTGCCAGCCTTAGTGCCTGCCTGCCTGCCAGCCTGACTGCCAGCCTTCCTACAAGCCTTGCTGTCTGCCTGCCTGCCAGCCTTGATGCCTGCCAGCCTTCCTGCCAGCCTTCCTGTCAGCCTTCCTACCAGCCTTGGTTCCTGCCAGCCTCCCTGCCAGCCAGCAACCCCACATCCAAGCAGAAGCACAGCAAGCCTCAGCCATCTGCTGCCAGACCTTGCAACAGGACAGGACAGGGCTACCATCCCACCCCCTGGCCCTCACTCTGGTTCTCCTGGGGCTTCTGCAGCACGGGCTCGCTCTTCTGTGGCTGAGGCTTCTGCTGCTTCTGCTTCTGGAGGAGCTGATGAAAAGCACTCCAGCACCAGCCACCACCACAGCACCTGGACCCTTCACCCCTGAGACTGAGCGACCAAGAGGAGTGCCGGAGACTCATTTTTGTTTTATAGCTTGTTGTTAATAAAGTCTATTTATGATTCACACACTTGCTTCATTTCTTTTTTTTAATAAAGTCTTGCTGGAAACTTTTAGAAATGGTTTAAGCCTTTGCAAGCTTGTGGGATAGGTAAGGATAGCTTTGGTATGGGTTAGGATACCTGTGGAATGGGTAATAGCTGTGGGATGGGTTAGGATAGCAGTGGGATAGATAAACCTCCAGTGCAAGCATAGTGGGACTGGATGGTCCACCCTCCCAGGTGCCACACCTATGGCCCTTTATTATCAATAACGATATAATCAATCATCCACACATGTCAACATAAGCACAACTCTTTATTAAACGCCCTGTTCATTGTAGGCCAACCAAACATACATGGCCCAATCTCATCAGTGTGATGAGACAGGCTGAAGGAAGCATCCATTAAGCATCTACCATCCTGTCTTGCCACTCCACTGCTCCAGCTGGGGAGTTGCACCAGTGTCTCAGGAGGTTGCGCTGCTTCTTCGCTTCATTTGAGGCTCTGTTGGGGCCTTGCACATCCTCAGTGTCGATCAGGTTTTGCCCTTGCCTCCATTCCCCAGGCTCCATGTCCCCATTGCCTTGTTGGAGGTCCACAAGCCTGTTCTGCAAGACTGGGTAGCGGGTGCGCATGAGATTGTGCAGGATGCAGCAAGCTTCCATGATCCTGCTCACGGTCTCTGGGCTATGCTGCATGGTGGTGAGAAGTACCTGGAACCTGTTGGCCAGGATGCCAAAGGTGTTCTCCACCACCCGCCTTGCCCTGGACAGCCTGTAGTTCAAGATCCTCTCTTCACGGGTGAGGAGTCTGGAGGTGTAGGGCTTCATGAGGTAGGTTCTGAGGGAGAAGGCGTCATCCCCCATGATGAAGTAGGGCACATCTTGTGTGTCGTTGGGCAGGGGTTCTGGATCTGGGAAGGCCACGATGAGGTTCCATTCCAGCTCCTCCTTGAGGTGACTGGCATTGTATACCTGGGCATCTGAAGATGAGCTGTTGCCTGAAGCATCGATGTACATGAACTTGTAGTCCGCATCCACCATGGCGAAGAGGATGATGCTGAAGAAGCCCTTAGAGTTGAAAGAAGTGGACCCCAACTTGGCTGGAGCTTTGCAGGCCACGTGCTTGCCATCTATGGCTCCAACGGTGTGGGGGAAGTTCCACTTCTGATACCACTGCTCTGCAACTTTCATCCATCCTTCTTCAGTGGAGGGGTACTGGAGGAGCTCCTCCTTGTATTCTTCAATGATGGCCTGCACCACTTCTCTGACCACAATGCTGATGGTGTTGGATGGCACCCTCCAGCCGTACTGCATGCTCCTGTAGGTGGTCCCTGAGGCCAGGTGGCGCAGAGTGAGTGCCACCTTGAGCCCAGGTTCCAGGCTGGGCCGGAAGTTGGTGTTTGTCTTGGTCAACCTGGGTGTCAGCCGCTGCACAACTTTGTCAAACATGGCTGGAGGCATCCTCATGAAGTTCTGGAACGCCCGAGTGTCTTCGTTCCTGAGCTCCACCATCAGCTTGTTGTACAGTCCATCCTCTGCTCTTCTGGCGAACCATCTTCGGACCCAGACTCTTTTTGGCTGCCTCTTTTTCTTCTCGCAGTAGTGTTCACAGAGCCTGCAGATGGTTTCACACTGTTGCAGAACGATGGTGGCTGCCGAAAGGACTTTGTTACAATCCATGTGGACATGACTGGATGCTGTGGAAGAGGAAGAGGCAGATGAAGGCTGCAGAGGTCTGCACCACTGGGCTGCTGTTCTGAAAGTGAGATCCAGATGCGTTGCTCCCCCTTTTTATAGAAAATATAGGTTTTCCGCTAGGCATCCTCTAGGCATCCTCTAGGCATCCTCTAGACATCCTTAATATCCGAGATAGGTCCCCTCTGCTAACGTTTTTTCCATTTTAAATGCTTTGTTTCCATGCTGCATCCACTAGGCATCTGTTCTGCATCCGTTCTGCATCCGTTCCGCTTCCTCCCTGTGTCCGGACGGATGGAGTTGCGCGGATACGTAGCGGATGCCTCGCGGATATAGCGGATGCGTAATGGATGCCTAGCAGATGCCTAGCGGATGCCTAGTGGATGCAGAACGGACGAACTGGATACATTTTCCCCGCAAAAGTTTTGGGCAGCTCAAAACTTTTGGAGCAGATGAAACGTCAACAAACGGATGCTGGACGGATAGAGAGGAAGCAAAATGAGGCAGTGAGTACATCGCGTTTTCCAGTGGATGGCAAGCTTTTTTGTCCATTTTACATCCTCTTTGCATCCATTGGTTCAGTGTGACATGGGCTTAAGAAAGGCTGAGAACCAAAGAAGGAGAAGGAAGGACTAATGAGAAGGAAGGACTCAATGGAGGAGAGCCTAATGCTAAGATCAATTGAGGGCAATCGAAGAAGGGGACAACAGAGAATGAGGTGGCTGGATGGAATCACTTAAGCAGTTGGCACAAGCTTAAATGGACTCCTGAAGATGATAGAGGACAGGAAGGCCTGGAGGAACATTTTCCATGGGATTTTGATGGGTTGGACATGACTTCAAAACTAGCAACAACAAATACTAAAGGCCCTGTCACACTGGCCGACGGATGCAAAACATTTGTAAAACGGACACAGCGGACGCGAAAAATGTTCCATCCATTGTTATCCACTCTCAAAAGGGGCAAAAATTTGCATAACCAGAGCAGATAACACGCAAAGGAATGGAAGGGGGGAGGACACAGGGCGGATGGAAAGCAGATGCTCCACGGAAGCCTAGCGGATGGAAGCGGATGGGAGCAGATGGCACATCCGCAAGGCTTCTGGAGGGCCGCAACAAAGCAGACGCAGAACGGATACAGTGGATGAAGAGCGCACGCCGAGCGGATGAAGCGGATGCATAGCGGAAGCCTAGCGGATGCCTAGCATTCACTGCGCATGCGGGAAGGATGCATTGCATCAGCCCCGCAGATATAAAGGGAGGCAGCTCCCAAGCAGGTCACCATTCAGAGGAAAGACCTGCTTCCAGACACATCGACTGCCTTGCCAGCCTGCCCTGCCTGCATGCCTGCCAGCCTTGCTGTCCACCTGCCTGCCAGCCTGCCTTCCAGCCTCCCTGCCAGCCTTGCTGTCTCCCTGCCTGCAAGCCTTGCTGCCAGCCTACCTGCCAGCCTTGGTGCCTGCCTGCCTGCCAGCCTGCCTGCCAACCTGCCTGCCAGCCTGCCTGCCAGCCTGCCTGCAAGCCTGCCTGCCTGCCTGCCTGCCTGCCAGCCTTGCTGCCAGCCAGCCACCCCATAACCATGGGGAAGAAGAGGAAGCCTCAGCCATCTGCTGCCAGCCCTGGCAAGAGGGACAGGGACACCCTCCCAGCCCTGGCCCTCACTCTGCTTCTGCTGGGGCTTCTGCAGCATGGGCTCGCTCTTCTGGGGCTGGGGCTTCTGCTGCTTCTGCTTCTGGAGGAGCTGATGATGATGCTTCTGGCGGTGGTGCTTTTGCTCGTGCTTACTCTGCTGATGATGCTTCTGGCGGTGGTGCTTCTGCTTGTGCTTACTCTGCTGATGCTGCTTCTGGTGGTGGTGCTTCTGCTGGTGCTTACTCTGCTGTAGCTGCTCCTCGTCCTGCTGGTCCTGCTTGTCCTGCTGGTCCTGCTGGTCCTACTCGTGCTCCTAGTCTTGCTCGTCCTGCTGGTCCTACTCATGCTCCTGGTCCTGCTCATGCTCCTGGTCCTGCTCGTGCTCCTGGTCCTGCTCATGCTCCTAGTCCTGCATGTGCTCCTGGTGCTGCTGGCGCTGCTGGTGCTTACTCTGCTGATGATGATCCTGGTCCTGCTGGTGCTGCTGGTGCTGGTGCTGCTGCTGCTGATGATCCTGCTGGTGCTGCTGCTGCTGCTGATGATGATGGTGATCCTGTTGGTGCTGCTGCGGCTGGTGTGGAGGAGCATCCCCTACAACCTGGAACCCCCTCTGATGAGGGTCCAAGTGGTCCTGCCAAAGGAAGGAAGAGGCAGACGCGAGAACTGGAGCGGAGGCAATCCAACATCGAGGAGGAACATGAGGATGAGGTGCTAGAGTGGCTGAGAGAGAATGACTATCTATGGCGGAAGGGACACAGGCTCTACAGGGACACCAAAAGGAAGCAGGCTGCTTGGAGAGAGAAGGCAGAGAGCCTGGGCTACACTTCAGAGGTGCTCCTCAGCTGGTGGAAGCACATGCACACCTGGTATGGGAAGCTGCACCTCAAGAAATCTGGCCAGGCCGCGGTCAAGTTGACGGACTGAGAGACCTACGTCATGGCCAAGTGCAGCTTCCTGGAGGGTGAGATCCGCCACCGAGGAGCAGCCCATCTCACAACTCTCTCTCTCAGGCAGCCTGCTGAGTGCCAGTCCTCTTCCGGTAGAGAGTCAGCTCCTGTCTCCAGGCAAGTGTCTGTGGAGCGTGCCACGACGGAGAACCCGTGGATAGCTGATGTAACCGTGGCGGAGCACATGGAGGACTCCCTGGCGCAGTGGGAGGAAGGAGACGGCACTTCCACCACAGTCCTACCCACATCCACCCCCAGCTCCACCTCCACAGAAAGGAAGAGAGCCAGACAGGAGGGGCAGAGCCACACTGTCCTGCTGGAGATAAGAGACACCATCAGGAGCAGCATAGATATCCTCTCTCAGCTGGTCCACACCGACTCCTCATCCTCCAATCGCAAGCCCTTCCTCACCTATGTCAACCAGACCCTCACGGACATGGCGGAACCCCAGTACCAGGTGGTGAAGGACTGGATCGCCAAACTGCTTCACAACCCTCCAGATCCAGATGAACCTGCTCCCACCCAGTCCAGGTCTGCTCCTCCACCCCAGTGATGTTCCTCCCATACCAAGGCTTTCCACAGGCCCTCACCTACCAGGGCTACGGCTACCAGGAGGTCCAGCAGCACAGGCAGCAGCCCCTCCCAGTCCAGGCACAGACTCATCGGATGCCACCGTTGCCACCGGTTCCCCTGATGCCATCGATGCCACCTGTTAGGGATAACATTGTTTACCCTAACTGGTTTAGGTGAAATAATAACTATGAATCATAGTTAGTGTATGTTAGAGTGTATACAGCTTTAACTGTGAAATAGCAATTAAAGGAGTGGTTAAGAAAACAATATAAAAGTAGCAAGACTACGGCTTGCTCTATCTCTCTCTGGCTTTGATGATCCCTGATTACTGCTTGGAATCAAGACTGCATTGCTCGAATGGGAGAGACAACAAAGGACTGATTAGTAAGTGAACTGACATAGGATATTCTACATGGACTTTGCTAATTGAATATCCCTGAATGGACTGACTACATGGTAAATGACTATTGGACTGATATTTGACTATGCCATGAACTTATACTGGAATAAAATATATTATTGATAGCACAAGCGTATCTGTTATTTTTGCTGTATGTTAATAAATATACAAACTTAGCTCACTCATTTATCTGTGTGCCTATCTGACTAACGCTGCACATTCTGTTTAGCTTGTCTACCTAACCCTGGTTGGGGAACCCAGGCTTAACACCACCCACGCCACTGATGCTACCGATGCCACCGATGCCACCCACGCCAGTCCTCACACAGCTGCAGACCAGACATCCCCACTACACTGCTCCTTCCTCCACCCCACAGCCAAGCCCGGCCTCAGTACATCTGTCGTCGGGACTGGGGCTGACACCCCATGGCATGGAGGAAGGACCTCTCAGCATCACGGGGCTGAGCCAGCTGTCTGAGAGCTTCCTCAACACACCATCACCTGTTGTCCTCTTGGGGGCAGGCACCCCAGTGGCACTTCGGACCAGCACTCCAGCAGCAGCCACCTCCACAGCACCTGGACCCTTCACCCCTGAGACTGGGCACACCTCTGAGTGACAGAGAAGAGTGACAGAGACTGGGTGGCTACCTGTTGACTTTATTTTTGCTTTGGACACTTGACTTGGGTAATTTTTCTTTTACACCTTGTTATTAATAAAAATTATCCTTGCTTCACACACTTGCTTCATTTATTTTTGTAAATAAAGTCTTGGTGGAAACTTTTAGAAATGGTTTAAGCCTTTGCATGCTTGTGGGATGGGTAAGGATAGCAGTGGGGTGGGCAGGGATACCTGTGGGATGGGTAATAGCTGTGGGATGAGCAGGGATACCTTTGGGATGGGTTAAGATAGCTGTGGGATGGGCAGGGATAAATTTGGGATGGGAAATAGCTGTGGGATAGATAAACCTCCAGTGCAAGCATCGTGGGAATGGATGGTCCTCCCTCCCAGGTGCCACACCTATGGCCCTTCATTATCAATACTAATGTAATCATTGATCCACACATGTCAACATAAACACAATTCTTTATTAAATGCCCTGTTCATTGTAAGCCCTCCCAACATAAATGGCCCAATCTCATCAGTGTGATAAGATAGGCTGAAGGGAGCACCCATTAATCATCTATCATCCTGTCTTGCCACTCCACTGCTCCAGCTGGGGAGTTGCACCAGTGTTTCAGGAGGTTGTGCTGCTTCTTCTCTTCACGTGAGGCTCTGTTGGGGCCTTGCACATCCTCAGTGTGTATCAGGTTTTGCCCTTGCCTCCATTCCCCAGGCTCCATGTCCCCATTGCCTTGTTGGAGGTCCACGAGCCTGTTCTTCAAGACTGGGTAGCGGGTGCGCATGAGATTGTGCAGGATGCAGCAAGCTTCCACGATTCTCCTCACAGTCTCTGGGCAATACTGCATGGTGGTGAGAAGTACCTGGATCCTGTTGGCCAGGATGCCAAAGGTGTTCTCCACCACCCACCTTGCCCTAGACAGCCTGTAGTTGACGATCCTCTCTTCATGGGTAAGGTGTCTTGAAGTTTAGGGCTTCATGAGGTAGGTTCTGAGGGAGAAGGCGTCATCACCCACGATGAAGTAGGGCACATCTTGTGTGTCGTTGGGCAGGGGGTCTGGATCTGGGAAGCCCATGATGAGGTTGCATTCCAGCCCCTCCTTGAGGTCACTGGCATTGTATACCTGGGCATCTGAAGCTGACCCGTTGCCTGAAGCATCGATGTACATGAACTTGTAGTCAGCATCGACCATGGCGAAGAGGATGATGCTGAAGAAGCCCTTATAGTTGAAATAAGTGGACCCTGCCAGCCTTGCTGTCTGCCTGCCTGCCAGCCTTGGTGCCTACCTGCCAGCAAGCCTCCCTGCCAGCCTCCCTGCCAGCCTTCCTGCCTGCCTTGGTTCCTGCCAGCCTCCCTGCCAGCCAGCAACCCCACAACCATACCGAAGCACAGCAAGCCTCAGCCATCTGAGCTCCTCCTTGTATTCTTCGATGATGGCCTGCACCACTTCTCTGACCACAATGCTGATGGTGTTGGATGGCAGCCTCCAGCCGTACTGCATGCTCCTATAGGTGGTCCCTAAGGCCAGGTGGCGCAGAGTGAGTGCCACCTTGAGCCCAGGTTCCTGGCTGGGCTGGAAGCTGGTGTTTGCCTTGGTCAACCTGGGTGTCAGCCGCTGCACAACTTCATCAAACATGACTGGAGGCATCCTCATGAAGTTCTGGAATGTCCGAGTGTCTTCGTTCCTGAGCTCCACCATCAGCTTGTTGTACAGTCCGTCCTCTGCTCTTCTGGTAGAACGGACGAAGTGGATACGTTTTCCGCGCAAAAGTTTTGGGCAGCCCAAAACTTTTGGAGCGGATGAAACGTCAATAAACGGATGCTGGACGGATAGAGAGGAAGCCAAACGCAGGCAGTGAGTACATCGCGTTTTCGAACGGATGGCAAGGTTTTTTGTCCGTTTTACATCCTCTTTGCATCCGTTGGTTCAGTGTGACGTAGGCTTAACCTTGTTAGCATACCACCATTTTCTCCTAGCAGCAGGTCCTCCCTTTCTTTCCCCCACTTTTCTTCTTTTTTCTATTGACAGTAGCCAAAGAAGCTTTTTCTGTTGTTGTAGCTTCATTTTCATATCTAATCCACTCGTACAGCAGCAGAACCTTGCAACAACATCTATAAATGATGGACATCCATCCTCTGCCCTCTGGGGTTATTATTTTATTATTTTCATTTTTTAAAATTATTTTTACATCTTTTATACTGAGTTTTAATATTTTGTAAGCCGCCTTGAGTCACCATGTGCGAGTTGGCGGCAATATACATTTTCTAAATAAAATAATAAAAAAATTAAAGGGTTCAAAGAAACCAACCACCAGTGACACTCAAGTAGAAATCAGAAAGACCTAAGTGACCACCCTTTAGCTCAGGGTGTCAA
The DNA here is from genome assembly GCA_015471245.1 of Laticauda colubrina. Taxonomy (NCBI): domain Eukaryota; kingdom Metazoa; phylum Chordata; class Lepidosauria; order Squamata; family Elapidae; genus Laticauda; species Laticauda colubrina. The sequence goes on from BLBF01000042.1 coordinate 383,926, forward strand.
ACTCGCAGCCCGTGGGCCAGATGCATCATGTGCTGGACCCACCCTCACCCAGTTTAGTGAAGAGGGGGAAGTCCTGATATGTCACATGATGCCGCTGTGACGATGCCAGTTTGACACCCCTGCTTTAGCTGAATGCTTATCTGTTGTGCTAGAAAAGAACTCTTTGAGCTCTAGCCCCAGCTAAGCTGCCATATATTTCTTGGGGTAGGCTACCCTATTTAGTTATGTATCACAATAGGACAAAAATTACCTGTGGTGAGATGAGCGGCCAATCAATTTTTAAATAAATAAATAAATAAACTTTAGTATCAAAATAGATATTGAGTGTCTTAGAAAGGTAAATCTGGGATAAATATTAGTTATAGCTACGTAAACTGAAAAGAAGACAATTTTGAGCCTAGTTAACTGTGAAGAACTCACTGGGTGAATTCTCTTAAGCTAGATAGAATACTTGGCCAAGTGTGATTGGACACACAAGGAATTTGTCTTGGTGTAAATACTCTCAGTATACATAAAAGAAATGATACATTTGTCAGGAGTCGAGAATCATAAGGTACGACACTTAATGATAGTCATAGGGTACAATAAGCAATCAATCATACTAGGAAACAGTATAAATATAAATCAATTACAACACACCCAAACAGCCATTTTATGAGCACAATCACCCTCATTTAGTACAGCCAGCAAACAAATATCTGTGAGATCACAGCATGAGCAGAAAGTTCCATTATTATGAATGAGGTTGATATTTTATTGGCATAATGCCCTAGTGTCAATTCCTAGCTTCTCTGCTTTAAAGAATCTCATGTAGAAAGTGAAGAAAGAGCTCCTATTCTGAATAGCTTTCCTCAGTTAAAATAACACCCTGCCTATATGAACAAAACAGTGCTAATACTTTCTTCAAGCAACATCAAAGTGATTCCTCTAGTTAGCACACCTTTTCACTGCCTTGGCCTGTGTAGAAGTCTATCACAAAGTCTTTAATGTATTCATTCATTCCTACCAAATAATTTTATGCCACTTCAACTGAGCAAATCTAGGTAGTCATTAGCATGTACCTAAGACTTTTTCTATACTGAGTAGAGAAAATATCTTTGTGGTATGACTAGTGGGAGGTAGGCCTAGGAAATGCAACCCAACAATTCCTATCATGGGTATTTTCAGTGTGTGAGAATGACCATAAGCTTTTTGATGTAAGGCAATTAATTGCACGAAGTTTTTTAAAATGCAGGGAAGGGGGACCAGCACGCATATTGGAAGGTTGAAAGAAAATCTCACAGAATATTTTAACTGCTTAGTAGAAGAGAAATTCCATGGACACAGAGAATCAACATGACTGCAAGATTTCCGAGGCTGGCCCTGTTCTATTACTCCCTTGTAATAAGGATGCATGCACAGTTGTAACAACAACCCAGTATTTTACACTTGATAATTAAAATTATGCCTTTTCTGAATTTCAAAGATTGATGGTGCTCTCAAATCAGAGTCTTAAATCTGAATAGAAAACCAACTGATGAGTGCCAGTTACTGAGGACTCACTGTTTTTTTTTTAAAGTAATACCTCTCTGCTTTATTTTCCTAAAGTAAATGTAGTGGAGTCAACAATAATATACAGCACAGTCTAATCAAATGAACAAAAATGCATAAAAATGGGTGGGCAATTTTTGACCCCAATCCCACATGCAGTTTTTGAGTTTCCTGCTTGTTGTCAGACTCCAGACACATTATGTGCTATGGCTTCATCATTTTTACAGTTGTCAGCCTCCAATAATGTTTATTTGGGCCAATTTTAGCCATCCAAAGGTTGCCTACCTCCACAATGAACAATTATCAATTATCAGAAACATCCATAAAATTCAAATAACTGAAAAACAAAGTGAAGATAAACAGAAAGGAAAATAATGTAACATGTACAGGGTAAAGGGAGAAGTGATTTTAGCTGAAGTCTTCCTTAAACACACTATCTCTGGAAATCAATAGAGAATAACAAAGTTGGTCATCTAGTCCAACCCCCTGCTCAAGCAGGAGACCCTATATCATTTATGACAAGTGGCTGTCCAGTCTCTTCTTGAAAGCCTCCAGTGATGAAGCACCCACAACTTCTGAAGGCAAGCCTATTTCATTGTTTGATTGGTCTCACTGTTAGAAAATTTATCCTTATTTCTAGGTTGAATCTCTCCTTGATCAGTTTCCATCCATTGTAACATTCAGAATATCAGAGTCAGAAAGGACCTTGCAAGTCATGTAGTCCAATCCTCTCCACATTACTTGTCTGGTCTTCAGATGCTGAAGATGATGGAAAATAGGTTTTCTCCCTCCCTCCTTCCTTCTCTTCACTAGACTAACCATGCCTATTGCTTATAACCGTTTTTCATATGTTTTAGCCTCCAGGCCCATTATCATCTTTGTTGCTCTTCTCTGCACTCTTTCTAGAGTCTCAACATCTTTTTTATAGTGTGGTGACCAAAACTGGATGCAATGTTCTAGGTGTGGTCTTACTCAAACTTTGTAAATTGAATCACGTGATCTTATTCCTCTGTCAATTCAACTTCAGATTCCATTGCCTTTTTTGTCTGCTGCCAAACACTCCTGGCCACATTTAATTTATTGTCCACTCGGATTTCAACATTCCTCTCACAGTTACTGCTATTTCACCTAATCTGTATGTGTACTTTTGGTTTTTCTTGTGTAAGATTTTACTTTTCTCTATGTTGAATTTTGTTTTTTGTTAGGTAGGGCTCAGTATTCAAGTCTGCTGCTATCCATCTTGAGGATAGGATCTAGGATGTTGGTTATGTCTGCCAGTTTGGTATAATCTGCAAATGTGATAAGTTTCCCTATTATTTCCTGATGTAAGTCATTTATGAAAATATTGAAGAGTACTGGACCTAAAATGGAACCTTGTGGTACCCCACTACTTACTTCTCTCCATGTAGATGTCATACCATTAAGATTACTCATTGAGTATAGTTTGTTACAAATCAAAAAATGAAACAAGATTGGTTTGACATAATCTGATTTTAACAAACCTGTGCCAACTTTTAGTTATAACTTTATTGTTTCTAGATGTTCACAGATCTGGGGATTATTATTGTTGTTATTGTTGTTATTGTTGTTATTGCTATTATGGTTAATCTTTGGTGTGTTTCATGGCCTTTGGGGTTGGTTGGTAGCTCAATAGCTCGAGTCCTAACCAAGGACCTAGGAACTGTTAAGGTAGCATCGGAGGATATAAGCTGTTCCAAGTAGGGTGGTTTTTTGTCGAATCAGGGTCTTCAAGTCTGATAAAATCAGAATTTCAAATAGTGAAGTAGCCCTTTAGGTATTGCTCCAAGGGCTCCAATCACAACTGGAATAATGCACAATTTCTTTTTCCAAAGTCGCTCAACTTCAATTTGTAAGTCCCGGTACTGTGTGATTTTTTCTTGCTGCTTGTCTTCAATTCATGCATCACCAGGTATTGCAATGTCAATGAACCAGTCCTTTTTCTTTTCAACGATTGTTATGTCAGGTATGTTGTGAGCCTGTCAGTCTGAATTCTGAAGTTCCACAAACTCTTTACTTTTTCTTTCTCCAGAACCTTCTTAGCCTGATGTTCCCAGTAGTTGTTACAATACTCAGATCCAAACTTTTGGCACAGATTCCAGTGAATGATTTTAGCAACTTGGATATGGTATTCTAGATATTCAGTTTGTGAAATTTTACTGCAGCCATGGATTAAATGGTCAACTATTTCATCTTTCTCATTACAGAGGTGACATTTGCTGTTAGTGGTAATATGCTGAATCTTTGCCTTCATGCAATTTGTGGCTAAGGCTTGTTCTTGAGCAGCCAAAATAAAGTCTTCAGTTTCTTTTTTCAGTATTCCTGATTTTAGCCAGTTCCAGGTAAGCTTTTGATCAGCTTTGCCTTCAATACTTTTCAGGTATTTCTAGTTTGTCTTTTACAGTAAAGTTTTTGCGAGGTTGGGCTATAGTTTCTTTTTACATGAAGATCAATGCAAAGAGAATGAGTGAAGCAGCTCTGCTTTCTTTCTACTGCCTGTTACTTCCTTGCCATCTTCTCTCTTTAGTGAACCAACTATTTCCTTGACTTTTTTCTTGTTATTTATTTTTTGATATTTATATGTTGGAAATAGATAGGATCTAAATTTATTTCAGTTCAGATTTAATTCAAACCTTCTGCGCAAGGCATTTCACTGTGAAAAAGCCTGCTGATCTTCAGATGCTCCGAGAATTTGGAGCAAAATTTCCCACTGAGATCAGAGAAAACAGGTAGGAACAGATCCCAGATTAGCATTTTTAAGACAATCTTCTCAAAGAGCAGGCTCTATTGCAAGTAGACTGGTAACTGCCAGAATTCTCTACAGAGTAGTGTAGACCAAATATATCTAGAATGACCAGGTTAAGAAATCTTCCTTGACTCCAGGTCTGGAGTTTTCAATTTGATGCCATGAGAGCTGAATTTTGCCATTCCCCAACATTTATTAAAAGCAGCTGCATTAGAGCTGATAAAAGTCATCCATTGGCCTTTTTTTAAAAGAAAAAAAACAGTAAGGGGAAACTGGGAAATGGAATAACAAAACGGTGTCATTTAAATCAAGATTGCAAATGGTTAGTATCTGATAAGCAGATGGACACCCACAGACAGCCTGCTCATGCTGTCTCAGCTCATTAATTGTTTCCATTCTCAGACTGAAATAAGAATATGGAACTTGTTTTTGCTGGTTAACACATAAGAAGCCTGACGTTAGACTCATTGACTTTGAAATGATAAAATCTTGAAAATATAGTGTGGCTAAAACACACATGGAAATTCCTTCAGGTCCTAATTAGTTTAGTCTTCTTCCACAGAAAGGCTGTTGGTGTAAATTATTCATAAGATATTATAGACACACTGAACTTGAATTTCATACAAATTTATAATGCAGCTTCTCAAGCTGGAAGGAAAAACAGCTATCAAAGGCCCTTGTGAAGTAGTGCCTGAAAATTTCATCCATTAGGGCAGGGAGAAGGAAAGGTTTCCACATTATGCAGTCATTTACTGTTAAGATTGCTAATGTACATAATTCCCTTTTGTTTGACAAGATGTAACCTGATCCAGTTACAAAGTAAGAATAAATATCTGTATTGCCTTTGCAATGCAGATGGTCCTCGATTTACAACCACAACAACTGAGCCCAACATTTCCATTCTTAAACAAGACAGTTGTTAAGTAAGTTGGCCCCATTTTACAACCTATCTTGCCAAAGTTGTTAAGTAAATCATTGCAGATATAGTTAGTAGCAGAGTTGTTAAGTTAATCTGGCTTCTGCCTTGCTTGTCAGAAGATTAAAGGTAATCATATGACCCCAGGACACTGCAACAAGCATAAATACATGCCAGTTGCCAAGCATCTGAATTTTGATCATGTGGCCATGGGTATGCTACTACATACTAATTGGGAAAACTGGTCATAAGTCACTTTTTCAGTGCTATTGTAGCAATCACTAAGCAAATGATCGTAAGTTGAAAACCACCTGTACTATTTAAGAACACCAAAACATGATCTAAACTAAGGTAATGCTGAATCTGAATCCTGGTGAATCAACTTTTTTAAAACCAAAGTTGTAGAATTCTGTAGAGCAAAGCATCACTTTTCTTGGTCAATTGAAAAAGCTCACACTTATCAGGACTCTATGCTTTTATCGTACTGGTTACTTGGGAAATAGAATCTTTCTTTCCAACAAATTGTTTCTCCATTTTAAGGACAGAAAACACAGAAATCTCTTCTACTGATATATTTAACCATGTTTTTGGACTTTAAACATCTCTTTCAAGATACTTTTGATAGCTTTAGTTGTATGACAAATGTACATTTTGCTAAATGGGGATGCCAACCAATGAGCAGGGGTTTCCAACCAAAGTTATCTCAAAATTTTCCTAGTTGACTGCAGTTGGGAGAATTCAGTTGCTAGAGACTCTGTGCACTGAAAGATGCTTTGGGATTATGTAGCATGCTAATTTTGTCACTGTGTATGCATAGCCAAACTAGACATGGAGGTTAAGTGGAAGCTGCATCAGTGAATTCAGGCATTTGGGCCCAGTACTCATTCTACTATTGGGCTTTTAAAAAAGGAAAAAATATCATAAACATCTGGTATCAGCCATAGGCTTCTGGGGCATCTATCCTAGTATGTAATGAGCTAGCAGGCAGCAAAGCAGCAAATAGTCTGCATAATAATGACATTAGAGGCCTTTAAGAGCACCTGAGAGAAAGGGCAACCGAGGACAATTTAAATGAATAGGTAAACATATTCACAAGGAATGCTGAAGAAAACATATTGGCATTGTTCATTACTGTCAAAAATATTCATGAAAACAACACTTTCAATTTTAACAAGAATTCCTCTGTTCATATGAAAGATACGTCATGATTTGTGGATTATTGAAGCAAACAACACTTTCTTTAAAGAAAGCCTACTTGTACAGATGTGTCAACCTTGGAATAACATTACTGCAACAGAGCCACACTTGCTTGGTAAGAAGGTCAATGCCCTTCAACTTTGCAGTGTTGTTGGAGTGACACCAGGAAGACCCAGGGCCAGGTCCTGCTTCAACCACAAAAGTTCACCAGGTAGCCCTGGGTCAGTCATTTTCTCTTAGCCCCGCCTATCTCAAAAAATTTCTGCTGTGGGAAATTGGGAGGAGGAAGTCCTAGGTTTGCCTCTTTGAATGAACAATGGGCTCATGAATGAAAGGTGGGGTATAAATCTAATAAATAAATAAATGTACCTCACTTGGAAATATTACACAGAGTTCTGCTTATTGATTTGCTCCTGAAATTGTCTTTAGGGTATTCCTCACTGTGTAATAATTACATTGGTTTCTGAAAACTCTTTTCTTTGTAGCCTCATGACTCACACCTCCACACCGCTACATTTAAGAGTGTTTACATCTCTTTTCTTTCCAGCAGTCCTAAAGATTTATTCTTATTTATGGTGGAACTGAAGCTAAACAGGTTGACATCTTTTGTTAGGCTAATATTTGTGCCCATAAAGACCATTTTTACAGCCATGGGGACTATCTTTTTAACATCCTTTCTCCGTTGCCTTAATAGCTACAAATGCTTAGATAATGACATTTAGAAAAGCAATTTTATTTCCCAGTTCAAACAATGTAAGTACTTTGGAAATGGGCATTGAACTGCAAGTACTAAAAAATGATAACTATCAACACATTTTTTCTGCCTTTTCCTTATTAATATCCAATAAAATATATACATATTTCTCACAACTGTAATTTTTCTGATCAGCTGACTATTTAATGATAGCTGCATAGATAACTCTGATTTGCTTTTATATCAGTTTAGAATTCCAAGAGCTATCTGTGCAACTACTATGCCCTTTTAAATTATTTATGATTTTTGTGTTGTTACTCAGAACAATTTTTTTGATAACTTGGAATTGGCCAAATCAGTCAATCATTTTCTTTTTTTAAAAAATCCTGTTTCCACATATTTACAAATTTATTTTGGCCAATTTTCATGTGGTTTATTTTATATATACTTTATTTCTTTCTGTTTCTCATTTTGAAGTGAAATTTGATTCATAAAATAACGTGGGTAATTGTGAAAAGAAAAAAAATGCATATTCCAAATTATAGTCATCTTTCTCAGACATCTTTTTTGTATGTCTCTTATATGCCTTTATGGAAATTACTATTACAAAAGAATGGGGTTCTAAATTATAACTAAATGGCTGAAGAGAAGTATGATTGATGATTATTATGTATTATCAAGTGTTGTTAACGCTTACTGACCATATACATAGATATTCTGCGTGAAGATCTATCCCTAACCTGATCATGCAAGCCTTCCAATAGTACACTCATCACTACTATGTCTAAGTCCATCCAGCTTCTTGCTGGTCATTTTCTTGTGGGGTCCTTGGTGCTCTATGATCTTGGTTGTTTTCTTGCAGATGTTTCATTACCCAACAAGATAACCTTATCAGGGAGTGGAGGTTGTTCTCTGTTTATATACTAATGGCTTGCCCTGGCAGTGTTGGTGGGAGTGTTTTTGATGGTTCCTTGATCAGGCTGTTGCTTACTATAAGCTTGTTTGTCTGAGTTGGTAGTTGGTCATTCTTTGATTGGGGTATTGTTTACTATTTGATTGTTGGCCTAGTACAAAGTACAGAGAAGAGCAACCAGGATGGGACTGGAGATTAAAACATATGAGGAACAGTTACAAGAATTGGGCTTGGCTAGTCTATTGAAGAGAAGGACCAGGCGAGACATGATAGCAGTCTTCCAATATTTGAGGGGCTGCCACAGAGAGAAAGGGGTCAAGCTATTGTCTAAAGCACCTGTAGGCCAGACAAGGAATAATGGATGGAAACTGAACAAGGAGAGATTTAACCTAGAAATAAGAAGAAACTTTCTGACAGTGAGAACAATCAACCAATGGAACAGAAGTTGCCCTCAGAAGTTGTGGGAACGCCATCACTTGAGACTTCCAAGAAGAGATTGGACTGCCATTTGTCAGAAATGGTGTAGAATCTCCAGATTGGACAGGGGTTTGACCTGTAAGGTCCCTTCCAAGTCTGATTATCTGTTATCAGTATTAAACTCTGCTTATTTGGATGTTGATTGCTGGTGAGGAGGAGTTTTCGTCTTTTTGTTTCCTTTCTGGCTTTTTGATTGTCTTTTTTAAATGGTATGCAGATGTTGTTTGCCTTCTTCATTTTCTTCTTCTCTTTCTTTTCACTAATCCCAGAATTATAGCTTTCTCTGTAGAACTGAAGATTTACATAATGTTTCCTAAGTAGGGTAATATGAGCCTGTTCATTTGTGTCTCAAGATGAACTCTGGGTTGATAATTTGAGAAGAGAAGGATGAGATCCATTATATTTTCATGTAGCATGCAAATGCATTGAATAAGTGAGGGAAAATGAGAAGAGAACACATAAGGCATAGTTCTTAGTTCTCCATGGACCGATAAGACTGAAGTTCATTTATGTTAAGATCAGTGTATTGCGAACCTTACAGTGAGGTACAAGTTTAAACAAATAATAATCATTATACATTTTACTGATGGAAACAGTCCAAAGTCATAAAGGTCGGTTAAACAGACATTAGAAATGTTTCATAGGGAATATATATTACCTCCTACGCCTTTATGTTCACATATTTAGTATTCATAATTCAACAGTAAACATTATAGTAAGATCTTCCTTTCCAAAAGAAAGAAACTAAGCTGACTATACTTTTGCATACTAAGTTATTGTTTACATATGTACTGTACCTTTCAAATGCAGATATAGAAATTTAAAAAGTTAACTCTTTATTATACATTTTTAATGTACCAGAAGGTTCCTAATGATTACACAGTATTTCAGTTCATTATCTGAGCCAGAGATCAGGGGCTGACATCACAGAGCACCTGCTAATGCCTACTGCCCAGCAAGGGAACTACAGCTAATTCCTAATGATTTCCTCCTTTTTTTTCTTTTTTCTTTTTCTTTTATAGTTACTTACTGGCTGTTTCAAACATGGAGAAAAGATAAAAACAAGCCAGTTTCCAAATGGTGGTCCTCTCTTTTTAAACCCAGGAAAGAAAATATACTGGTAGTAGTGGTGATCAGAAAGATGGAAGGCACTGAGAAACATACCCCTCCAAAAATTCTGGAAACAACATTGTCAGAGTTCTTTAACTTTTTGATGATAAGTACTGAATGCATGTACCACTAATTCCATTTAGACACAGTCTAGATGTGTAGGTGGTACTGAGCATTTTCCTGAAATTAGCACATTAGCCAAAAAATCTACATAAAGGTGTTTCTCAGAATCATTTTCTCTCTTTTAAGCCCATGTCACATTGGCCAACGGATGCAAAAAGGACACAACGGACGAGCAAAATGTTCCATCCGTTGTTATCCACTCTCAAAAGGGGCAAAAATTTGCATAACCGGAACGGATAACACGGATGCGGGGAGGACGCAGGGCGGATGCAAAGTGGATGCGGAATGGAACCCTAGCGGATGGAAGCGGATGGGAGCGGATGGGAGTGGGTGGCACATCCGCATAGCTTCCAGGGGGCCTCAGTGAAGCGGACGCGGAACGGAAAGAGCAGATGCAGAGCGGACGCCAAACGGATGAAACAGATGCAGAGCGGAAGCCTAGCGGATGCAGAGCGGAAGCCTAATGGATACCTGGCGTTCACTGTGCATGCAGGGAGGATGCATTGCATCAGCCCCGCGGATATAACGGAAGCAGCTCGGAAGCAGGTCGCCATTCAGAGGAAAGACCTGCTTCCAGACACATCGACTGCCTTGCCTGCCCTGCCTGCATGTCTGCCTGCCAGCCTTGCTGCCACCCTTGCTACCAGCCTTGCTGCCACCCTTGCTACCAGCCTTGCTGCCAGCTTTCCTGCCAGCCTTGCTGCCAGCCTCCCTGCCAGCCTTGCTGCCAGCCTGCCTGCAAGCCTTGCTGCCAGCCGGTCTGCCTGCCAGCCTTGCTGCCTGCCTCCCTGCCAGCCTTGGTTCATGTCTGCCTGCCAGCCTCGCTGCCAGCCGTGGTTCATGTCTGCCTGCCCGCCTTGGTGCCTGCCTCCCTGCCAGCCTTCCTGCCTGCCTTGGTGCCAGCCTCCCTGCCAGCCTTCCTGCCAGCCTTGGTTCCTGCCAGCCTCCCTGCCAGCCAGCAACCCCACAACCATGCGGAAGCACAGCAAGCCTCAGCCATCTGCTGCCAGCCCTGGCAAGAGGGAAAGGGCTACCATCCCGCCCCCTGGCCCTCACTCTGATTCTCCTGAGGCTTCTGCAGCACGGGCTCGCTCTTCTGGGGCTGGTGCTTCTGCTGCTTCTGCTTCTGGAGGAGCTGATGACAAGCACTCCAGCACCAGCCACCTCCACAGCACCTGCACCCTTCACCCCTGAGACTGAGCGACCAAGAGGAGGACCAGAGACTCATTTTTGTCTTATAGCTTGTTGTTAATAAAGACTATTTATGATTCACACACTTGCTTCATTTCTTTTTTTTAATAAAGTCTTGGTGGAAACTTTTAGAAATGGTTTAAGCCTTTGCATGCTTGTGGGATGGTAAGGATAGCTTTGGGATGGGTTAGGATACCTGTGGGATGGGTAATAGCTATGGGATGGGTTAGGATAGCAGTGGGATAGATAAACCTCCAGTGCAAGCATAGTGGGACTGTATGGTCCACCCTCCCAGGTGCCACACCTACATCCCTTTCTTATCAATAATGATGTAATAATTATCCACACATGTCAACATAAACACAACTCTTTATTAAACGCCCTGTTCATTGTAGGCCAACCAAACATACATGGCCCAATCTCATCCGTGTGATGAGACAGGCTGAAGGAAGCATCCATTAAGCATCTATCATCCTGTCTTGCCACTCCATTGCTCCAGCTGGGGAGTTGCACCAGTGTCTCAGGAGGTTGCGCTGCTTCTTCGCTTCATGTGAGGCTCTGTTGGGGCCTTGCACATCCTCAGTGTCGATCAGGTTTCGCCCTTGCCTCCATTCCCCAGGCTCCATGTCCCCATTGGCTTGTTGGAGGTCCACGAGCCTGTTCTGCAAGACTGGGTAGCGGGTGCGCATGAGATTGTGCAGGTTGCAGCAAGCTTCCATGATCCTCCTCACGGTCTCTGGGCAATGCTGCATGGTGGTGAAAAGTACCTGGAACCTGTTGGCCAGGATGTCAAAGGCATTCTCCATCACCCGCCTTGCCCTGGACAGCCTGTAGTTGAAGATCCTCTCTTCACGGGTGAGGAGTCTGGAGGTGTAGGGCTTCATGAGGTAGGTTGTGAGGGAGAAGGCGTCATCCCCCATGATGAAGTAGGGCACATCTTGCGTGTCGTTGGGCAGGGGTTCTGGATCTGGGAAGCCCACGAAGAGGTTGCATTCCAGCCCCTCCTTGAGGTGACTGGCGTTGTATACCTGGGCATCTGAAGATGAGCCATTGCGTGAAGCATCGATGTACATGAACTTGTAGTCAGCATCGACCATGGCGAAGAGGATGATGCTGAAGAAGCCCTTGGAGTTGAAATAAGTGGACCCTGAGTTGGCTGGAGATTTGCAGGCCACGTGCTTGCCATCTATGGCTCCAACGGTATATGGTAAGTTCCACTTCTGATACCACTGCTCTGCAACTTTCTTCCATCCTTCTTCAGTGGAGGGGTACTGGAGGAGCTCCTCCTTGTATTCTTCGATGATGGCCTGCACCACTTCTCTGACCACAGTGCTGATGGTGTTGGATGGCACCCTCCAGCCGTACTGCATGCTCCTGTACGAGGTCCCTGAGGCCAGGTGGTGCAGAGTGAGTGCCACCTTGAGCCCAGGTTCCAGGCTGGGCCGGAAGCTGGTGTTTGCCTTGGTCAACCTGGGTGTCAGCCGCTGCACAACTTCGTCAAACATGGCTGGAGGCATCCTCATGAAGTTCTGGAATGCCCGAGTGTCTTCGCTCCTGAGCTCCACCATCAGCTTGTTGTACAGTCCGTCCTCTGCTCTTCTGGCGGACCATCTTCGGATCCAGACTCTTTTTGGGTGGCTCCTTTTCTTCTCGCAGTAGTGTTCACAGAGCCTGCAGATGGCTTCGCACTGTTGCAGAACGATGGTGGCTGCCGAAAGGACTTTGTTACAATCCATGGTGGACATGACTGGATGCTGTGGAAGAGGAAGAGGCAGATGAAGGCTGCAGAGGTCTGCACCACTGGGCTGCTGTTCTGAAAGTGAGATGCAGGCGAGTTGCTCCCCCTTTTTATAGGCAGTATAGGTTTTCCGCTAGGCATCCTCTAGGCATCCTCTAGGCATCCTCTAGACATCCTTAATATCCGAGATAGGTCCCCTCTGCTAATGTTTTTTCCATTTTAAACGCTTTGTTTCCGTTCTGCATCCGTTCTGCATCTGTTCTGCATCCGTTCTGCATCCGTTCTGCGTCCGTTCCGCTTCCTCCCCATGTCCGGGTGGATGGAGTTGCGCGGATGCATAGCGGATGCCTAGTGGATATAGCAGATGTGTAACGGATGCGTAGCGGATGTGTAGTGGATGCAGAACAGAAGAAATGGATACATTTTCCACGCAAAAGTTTTAGGCAGCCCAAAACTTTTGGAGCGGATGAAACGTCCATAAATGGATGCTGGACGGATAGAGAGGAAGCCAAACGGAGGCAGTGAGTACACTGCGTTTTCAAACGGATGGCAAGCTTTTTTGTTCATTTCACATCCTCTTTGCATCCGTTGGTTCAGTGTGACATGGGCTTTATTGCTTTTCCTCATCTCTGTGTAATTTGTTCATAAAGTCAAGACACCATTACCAGTGTTAGACATTTATTGCACTGTATCATTATCACTGGTATTAACAGATGAGATTAGATTGGACTAGTGTGTACACTTTTAAAAAAGAAAAAAATTGATGGAAATTTGAACAAAATATTTCTGTCATAGGTTCATTGCTTGAGGAGTAATTGATGTTTCTGCCTCTGGTGAATTAAGCAATACTGTGAAGGTTTTATCCCAGTGACTGGAAGCTGTGAGGCTCTGATGGGGAACAACAGGTTTCAGCTAAATCCTGTAAGGTTGAACAGCTCTGGGTTTGAACCTACTGGTTTTAGGACTGTGCCATTTTCTGTGCTGGAGGGGTTGTACTGCCCCTGATAGACCCATATGCAATCTGGGAGTCTTCTTAGACTCACAGCTTCTGTTCTAGAAGCAGGTAGCAATCATAGCTAGGAGGACTTTTGTGCAGCTTATGCTGGACAATTGTTCCTGTTCTGAAATCAGGAGACTCTGCTCACAGTCAGTTGTGCCCTAATCATCTTCAGATTAAACTATGTAATGCACTCTACCTGGGACTGCCCTTGAAGAGTATCTGGGAACTTCAACCGATACAGAATGCAGTGGTGGGAGCAGTTATATGTGCTCCCAGAATACATTTGCCACATATCTACTTATTGGCTGCCAGGTTGTTTCTGGGTCCAATTTGAGATGCTAGTTTTAACTTTTAAAACCTTTCATGGCATGTGAACAGGTAATATGAGGAACTGGCTCTCCCTGTTTACATCAGCCTGCCCCATTAGATCTGGTAAGAGAAGACATACTGTGGGTACTATCTGTCATGGACTTAAATTTGGTGGATTCCAGGCAGCAGGCCTTCTCTGCCATGGTAAGGAACATTCTTCCCACACACACTTTGCCCATAAATACACTGAAATCAGATTAGCTCCATTCTCTTCATGTTCTGGAAATCCCTCAAGACCTGATTATGTCACCAGGCCTGGGGTTCCCAGGCAACCAGAGACATGTATAGATGACTCCAATTCTAGGGGAATAACTTATTCTTTGTGTACCTGGGGTTTATATTTTTAATTTTAATAATATTTTATTTTTAATACTGATTTTTTAATATATTTTATCATGATTGTTTATATATTATGTATTGTTTTATTTGATTACTGTACATCACCTGTAGGATGGGTGGCCATATAAATTTGATTGTTAAATAAATAAATTTAGCTTTCTCTAGTAATCTAAGTATGGACAAGTGAAAAGAATGTGAGAAAATCCTATTGATTTCCTGGAAATTCCTTAGAGCTTGGTTTTGTTAATGGCTTGGGGATCCCATGGAAGTTGGTGGCCTTTGAAATTATATTGTATAGATTTTAAAGGAAGACTTCTGTAATTTTAGTTACATCTTAACTGTTCAATAGTTTTTAAAATTTTATTTTTAATTGATCTGTTTTTATTGCATTCCATCCAGTCATATTCATGAGATAAGTATCTATATCAGTTTGATAAATAAATGTTTAAGATATTAAGGTAAGAAATAAATTGATAACTGGAATAGTCTTTCCTATGTCATCACATACCCAGTCCTTTTGCATTTGGTCTATTATGCAAAATTTTCTTAAAATTCTATTTTCTACATGAAAACAAAAGTCCGGATATAGGGGACTTAGTAAGAAGAAAGGCTCAGTAAGGAGAAAGAGAACAGACACAACAATATGAGCAAAGACCCATCCCTTTTTACTTGCATCATGAAAGGGCTTCTATTGCCCAATGGCTGCCCCCTTGACTTTAAAAAAAAAACCTCCTGCAGATACCACTGCTTGAATGAAAAAATGGCCAAATAAGAAGAGGGCACCTGACAGAGTAACAGAATAACAGAGTTGGAAGAGACCTTGGAGGTCTTGTCTTTTCAAACAAAGGGTTATCCAATTGCTCCTGAATTTCACTTAAATTCAAATGTCAAGGTGATTTGTCTGCTTATTGAATGGAGTTCTAACCAGAATAACGGGGCACCAAATTGTCACAGGATAAATGCAAAGAAACTGTGAACCTCAAAGGAATTATAACAATCAAAACATAAATACAGTTAAATATTTCAAAACCATTAAATAACTAGCATCTTAAACAATATGCTTCCCTCTCTGTCTTGAGCAGAGTGAAAAGTCTGCTGCATTTAGAAAGCATTAGATCTCAATCCCATCGGTCCTAGGCCATACCCTTTCCATTTTCTTTCTACAAGGCTCAGCTGAGGGTGTCTGGCTCCATATTATCCAGCGAGCTTGAACAGCTGAAAAACATTTGAACCCAGGTCTCTTTAGCTCCAATTTAACATTTAATCACCATGTCCCACTTAAGAAAAGGGAGAAACTTATAAAGGGCTACATCAAAGGATTGTATGTGGTGGCCTCAGCCCTTTCTGGCCAGTGACTGAATAGTGTTTTATGGTCAAAAATGAGCCATTTTATCCAATATACATTTTCAACTATTTCTTTTTCTCCTTTGTCATTCTCTATAACATCATATAATGTTTTCCTGCTAATTTAAATCATAGAGTTTGGAAATACTTGAATATTTTCTAACTTGGCATCTGTGTTTATCCCATTGTTCTTATTTATGCATTATAATAAAACAAAACATATCAGCCTGTCTGAGTAATGATTCTGCACCCAATCAGCAAGAGATACATTTTAACAAAAGAAATAAACTGAACAAAAGAAATAAACTGGAGACAAATTTAGAAAATCCTGTTCAGAAAAGGCATGGAAAGGATTTCAACAGAAGAAAATTTGTCTCTTAATGGGATAGTCCATCACAACTTTAGTACTTGTTATCCTATAAAACTATAGTTTTTCTTCACTTTTCATCTCCTGTCTAAAGTTTATTCAAAAAAAATCTATTACTGATGGCACAGACTCCTACATTCCATTCCTGGCTAAAATTAACTGTTTGTCCAATTAATACTGTTTCGTGCTGATGTAACAGAAACTTGCTTAGAAGGTATAGTAGCTGAGTTGAATGAACTTCGTTTTTGTTCTGTATGGAACTTAGTAGGTTCCAAGTCCCTCGTTCTGATTGGCCAAAAAGGCCACTTACGGATTGATTGATTAAGAACCAATCTGGGAAGCTGCCAAACGGCGGGAACAGTTAAATGAGTGTCATTGGCCACAAGCCGCAGGCAAAGCTGCTATATAAAGGGCTGCCGCGGCTTGGGCTATGTTCCGTATCTTTTGCCTTGCGAGTTTAAATAAAATAGTTGTTGTTTGGAACCCGGTCTCACACGCTTCTTTCCGGAGGGAACACTATCGATGAAGGTGGGATTGTCGTAGAAGGTGAGACCGAAGCACATGGCGATCTGAACCGAGCGAGAGAGATGGCCGGTAACAACACGCTGCCTGCACCATTCAATCCTGATGAGAAGGATTGGGAATCGTATATCGATTGCTTTCTTATGTTCTTAGAAAGCAACGAAATGGAAGTAATCTCTATGTACCGGTGGTCTCCAATTTAATCAAAAGGCATGAATTCTATAAGAAGGACCAGAAGGAGGATGAAACCATAGCAGACTTTGTAGCAGCCTTGAGACACATCAGAGGAGCCTGTGAGTTCCAGAACATTGATGAAGCAATGAAGGACCATGTGGTCCTCGGCCTGAAGGACACTACCCTTCAGAGCAAACTCCTGAATTGGCCAAACATAACCGTGGCTGAGGCCATTGCAAATGCAACCGTCGCCGAAGCAGCAAAGACGTCAGCAGCCACCATGCAGCAAATGAACGCAATTCCAGACCTGTCAACCTAAACCAGGGAGAAGAATGCAGAGGGAGGAAAGAAACAACCCACAACAACAGCCCACTACAAAAACATCGAATCCCAGAGTGATACCGAGGACGATGACAAAGACATCCATAGACTCCATTCACATAAAAAATGGTGCAAAAAGAGGAGAAATCGGTGGGAATTTCAATGTGCGGGCTGCAGAGGAAATCACCTGCGAGCTGAATGCAGGTTCCTTGACACAATATGCCGGGCTTGTAATAAGAGGGGGCACATCGAAAGGGTCTGCCACAACAAAAAGAGCTATAGTCCAAAAAGACGTGGCAGCACCTCCCCCCCCCCACCCAGACATGAAGAAAGACAAGCTGGCAGTAGATGGAACCGTAACAAGAGAACCGGTGACAGGGAAGAAACGCATCAGACTGTCACCATCGGCAATGCCAGGGCAGAGAGTGGAAAGAAGGTTCGGATAGAGGTGAGCATCGAGGAGAGGCCCTGTGAGATGGAAGTTGACTCAGGGTCGTTCCTATCTATTGTATCCTGGAATACCATCTGGCGCCTGATACCGAACATTAAACAGAGAGAACTACAGAAACAAAGACTAGTGCTAAAAGACTATTAGGGAACTCAAATTCCAGTAGTAGGCCTTGGACATTTTCTAGTCAAATTTAAAAACCACACCAAAATCTTCCCTCTGACCATCGTCGACCGCGATCGCCCTAGCCTGCTAGGGATCCAATGGTTCGCGTCCCTGGGAATTGGGATGATCGAGATCAACCGCATTGCTACAACCAACTGGGAGGAGAGCCTGCTCCAAGAATTCCAAGATTTTTTCAATGGGACTCTAGGCAAGTACAAGGGGACCCCAATTTCATTTGGCCTAGACCCAAAATTAGCCCCCATCCGTTTAAAGGCCAGACACGTCCCATTCGCATTAAAACCCAAAATTGACGAGCAACTGAATAAATTAGTAGCTCAAGAGGTTTTAGAGCCAATTGACCATGCCAGGTGGGAAACACCTATCGTCACACCAGTGAAGCCAGATGGGTCAATGCGCATCTGCGGAGACTATAAGGCAACCCTGAACCATGCACTCCAACAAAGCGCATACCCAGTGCTGGTAGTGCAACATTTACTGCACTCGCTAGGGGGAGGAAAAAATTTTGCGAAGCTCGACCTAGCATAGGCCAATCAACAACTACCCGTTGATCCCATTACAGAAGAGGTGCAGACTATTGTAACACATAGAGGGGTATTCAAGTGTAACCGCCTCCAATTCGGTGTTAGCGTTGCCCCAAGCATGTTCCAAAGCCTCATGGAACGCCTGCTAAACAGAATCAAAGGTGTGGTCCCCTACTTCAACGATGTACTGGTCTCAGCAAAAAATGCCAACCAGCGAGAGACCACATTAAGAGAAGTCTTAACAAAATTTAGGAAGTCAGGCTTCAAAGTAAAAAAAGGGGAAAGTGTGAATTAGCCACTAATTGGGTTGAGTTTTTGGGCTATTTAATGGATGAACAAGGCATTCACCCCACTGAAAAAAAAGGCTATTAAAGGCGCTCCCAGGCTCAGGAACAAAACCGACTTTCAAGCATTCCTAGGCCTTATAAATTTTTACAATGTGTTCCTGCCCCATAAGGCAACAATAGCAGAACCACTACATTGACTGCTAGATAAAAAAAACCACTTGGACATGGGGCCACCAGGAACAGAAAGCATTCCAAGGTATCAAGGACCTATTAATGTCAGACACTTTTCTCATCCAGTTTAGCAATACCCTGCCTTTGACAGTCATCTGTGATGCCTCACCTTTTGGAGTCGGCACCATCCTGAGCCACCAGCTACCAGACGGCAGAAAGGCACCAGTCACCTTTTACTCCAAGACGCTCTCCAAGTTGGAACTCAAATACAGTCAGCTCGACAGAGAAGCCCTCGCAATCATCGCCGGAGTCAAAAGATTCCATGATTACCTTTACGGAAGAACTTTTTCTATAATAACCGATTACAAGCCACTTCTTGGAATCCGAGCAGGCAACAAGCCAACCCCGAACATTCTGTCACCTAGAATGACGAGGTGGTCTGAATTCCTCGCTACCTACTCCTATACGCTGTTGAACCGACCCGGCAAAGCCATCACACACGCTGATGCCCTGAGCCATTCCTCACTGCCCGTCACAGAAAATGACCCTGCTCCAACCACCTCCACATTTCAGCTTGAGACCTTCCCGGAGCTACCACTGACTGCAGCCGATATCGCGAGAGCCACAGCCAAAGACCCTTTGACAGCGTGCATATTGAACTGGGTAGGTAAAGGCTGGCTGGAGGAGAACAAAACTGAGGCTTTTAAACCATTCCGTACCAGACAGACCGAACTGTCTATAGAAAAGGGGTGCATTTTATGGGGTGACAGGGTGGTGATTCCGAGCAGTCTCCAGGAAGACATTCGGGCCTGTTGCAGGAGGGACACCCAGGCATCGTCAAAACGAAAGCCCTGGCCAGGAGTTACGTCTGGTGGCCAGGTCTGGACAAAGACATTAAACGCTGGGTTGCAACATGCCATGACTGTCCAAAATCGAGGCCTACCCCCCCACAGGCACCAATAAGAGACTGGGAAATTCCCCGGGGTCCATGGTCTAGAGTACATATTGACTTCGCTGGGCCAACGAAGGGAAACACTTTTTTGATAGTGGTTGATGCATATTCAAACTGGTTGGAAGTCATCCTCATGGCTTCCACAACGACCAAAGCTGTAATGAAACAGCTAGACAAACTATTTGCGACACATGGGCTACCTGATGTACTGGTTTCAGATAATGGGCCCCAATTTACAGCCTTGAAATTCGAACAATATCTGGCTGCCCAGGGTATCCGACATGCCTTAACTGCTCTGGTCCATCCAGCTGCGAATGGCAGGGCTGAATGCATGGTTCGGTTCACTAAAGAGGGACTAGACAGAATGGACAAGGGGACGTGCAGGACAAAATAAGCCGACTACTAACCTTGCAGCATATTACCCCTAGCAGCACAACCAATAAAAGCCCAGCAGAACTTCTAATGAGTAACAAACTACGCTCCTACTTGGACAGATTGCACCCCACTTACACCTGGGACAAACCCCCCGATTCCTCCAGCAAATACCGTACATTTGAAATCAGAGACCTGGTCTATGCAAAAAAACTCTCGGGGGACCCATTGTGGCTTTCAGCCACCATCACCCAAATAACAAGCCCCTGGTCCTACTGACTACTTTTAGACGACAGTAGGGAATGGAAGCGGCACATAGACCAGCTTCGTTCCCGCAACCTCGAATGAAAAAACACCACAAATCAAAAATAAATACCGACTATAAAACAACCAAGGGGGGGGGAAGTACAAATAAATAAAAAAGGGAGAGACGAACCTCCCATAACAAGATAACAAACTATGCAAAAAGACAATCTAACCAAACAAAAAGAGCACTCATGGTTAGATGAACCCCAAGAAAAAAGTCCGGGAGCAGGAGAGCAAAGCGAGGCCTTCCTGGAAGGAGGCAGCCAGGCCAGCTCAACCAAACTGGTCAAACCAGGAGGGAGTGGCGGAGCCATCTTAACCGGCCCAAGAAACTCAGGCGGGAGCGGCAAGGCTGACTCACCCTTCCAGGAGGTTCCATGGAGAAGGACGAAAGAAGCAGCGATCCCGTCTGAACCGCTAGAAGACCATGCCAAGACTGAGCTGCGCAGGTCAACTAGGACTAGAAAAACCCCACCTACCTGCGTGACTATGTCACCCACGTTGGACTAAACTAAAGGGGGAGGGGTGTTCTGTATGGAACTTGGTAGGTTCCAAGTCCCTCGTTCTGATTGGCCGAAAAGGCCACTTACGGATTGGTTGATTAAGAACCAATCCAGGAAGCCACCAAACAGTGGGAACAGTTAAATGAGTGTCATTGGCCACAAGCCGCAGGCAAAGCTGCTATATAAAGGGATGCCGCAGCTTGGGCTATGTTCCATATCTTTTGCCTTGTGAGTTTAAATAAAATAGTTGTTGTTTGGAACCCGGTCTCATGCGCTTCTTTCCGCACGGAACAGTTTTGACAAGAGCTTAGCATAAGAGTGACTTTTTTCCCATGGGCACTGAAAATTGATAGTTGAAATGTGCTGCTGAATTTATCTGAATGCAGCCAGCTCCTGAGAACTTTGAGCACAACATTAAATTGGAAGAGTTAGAAATATAAATGTATTTTGGGGGAAATCTGTGTATCTGTGAGCTTGTTTGATCTTTCTTTTTTCATTCTTTTCTGTTTTGGCTGTCTCACTGCCAATAATAAATGTATAATAAAGAATCAACCTCAACAATAAGAGATTGGAGAGGGATTGTATTGTTTCTTATATAAGATAGACAAAACAGATACTGGTTAGAACTTTACAGTTAGTACTAGAAGCATTATTGAAGTTATGAATCAGAATTGATTTATGCTGCACTATTTCCTAGACTCTCATAATTTCAGATTATAGGTGAAAGATGTTTCTTCACTTCTGCAGGCAAATAGCAATTGATAAATTATACTACCCTATATTTCCACTGACAGATAACCGCTTTCATTTAAGCATGCAAAATCTCTACTTCAATATACTAAGAGCCAGGTTAAAACATTACTTGAGGAACAGGAAAGCCGAAGTTTTAATCTACAGTACCTTCAACTGAACACAGAGTGACTTTGAGACAGTTGTCAATGCAGTTTTTTCACACAGGTTGTTGCAGAGAAAAATAGGAAGCAAAAATGTTATGAATACTCCTCTGAGCTACTAAATCAAATGTGGAGTATAAATGTAATGAATAGATTAAGAAAAGGCAACTGCTTCCACAGGAGAGCTAGGTGATCCCTAAAGTTTGCCCTATACCTCAAGGAATTGTTAATGCTCATCAGTATTGCTTGGTAGAAAAGAAAAGGACAACCCACAGCAGAATGCATGGATGAATTCAGTTACAATGGTGATAGATATACATTGGGAGACCCAAAAAAAAAACAGGTTAGGGATAGATTGTCATAGAAAAAACCTATGTGGTCCATAGGAGTTGAAAACTACTTGATGTCATGTCACCATTAATCTTCATTGGTTCATTCTCAAGAGGGAGCAAAAAAATGGGAATAGTTTCTTCCTCCCAGTATAAACATAAGGAATGTTTGTGCAAAGTTTTTTTTTCTCCACACACATAGTAGATGTTTTAATACACACATGTGAATAAGTGGTGGGATTAAAATTTGTTTACTACTGGTTATGTGGGTGTGGCTTGGTGGTTGTGGCAGGGGAAGGAAAATCTGAAGTAAAATCTCCAGTCAGAGGTGGTATTTGCTGATTCTCTGAATTTCCGCTACCGGTTCTCCAGAACTGGTCAGAACCTGAATATCACTTCTGATGTGAAACCAGATGCATTTATTGGAACATAAAATTTTAGTGTATCCAGTTGAAGGCTCTTTCATATCCTAAACCAGGGCTATCAACCCCCCCCCCAGCCTGTAGGCCAGATGTGTCATGCGCTGGCCACGCCCCTGCCCAGTTTAGCAAAAGGGGGGGAAAGTCCTGATATGTCACGTGACACCACCATGCTAAAATCTAAATTACTCAAATCTAAATTACTAAACTCTAAATTACTAATACAAAAACATGGTAATAAAGTGCTACAGTAAAACAAACATAATGCTATGTTTTTAGGATTATATTATAGATCTCTGCATATGCACACTTGCTAGATTCACAAACATAGAATAAAAGATATGTTCAGCTTAAGAGGAAAAAGCTGCTGTGCTGCTGTAGAAAAAGTGTTTTGACTCAACCATGTATACTGCCATCACCTGATTCCTTTTTAGTAGTGTTTTATCAAACTGCATTAGGATTAGCACAGCAGATTAGAAGGAAATGCAAATGAAATAAAACAACCAAAAAGATCTGGTGAACTGTACGGGAGTCTGATTTTTGGAACGTTGGTTATAATTAAATATTCATGTGTGGAATTCAAATGAACCGAGTCCAGTAAAAGCAAAAGTAATGTGAGGAAATCAGTGTTTTTCTACATTGGTTATGTAATCAGCCTTTGCTCTATTCATATTAAAATTCTTTTAAAATCTATGTTGATTAGGGCAACATTACTTCTTCCACTGTACTCAGGAATATCAGAAAACTTACATGGATGTACACTCACACTGAAATTACCAATGTTACTTTACAGTGGGATTAAAATGATTCAGGTTCCAATTGGAAATACTCAGATTAAGAGGGAAAGCCACAAAATGTGGTGGGATTTACTTATTTGGAACTCATCACAGGACCATACTGTCAGTGAAGGATGTGCTGACCTCTGAGATTCAGGCTGACTGACTTTCATTCCACATGAATTGCGGTTCTCAAATTAGCTTTTCAAAACAGCATGACTTTTCCATGTAAATGGAGCTGTATTCCCATCAGTTCCACCACTCTGGCTAATTATTAGTTATTCCATGTGGGAAATCATCCTGAGGTAATAAGCTGATCAAGCTTAGTCTGGAAAAAAAAAAAAGAAGCCCAGCAGCTCTCACACACCGCATCTTATTATTAAAAGAGAACAATTTAGATTAGCAACACATGTAATGGTTGCTTTATAATAAATTATATAAACAATCCAACAGACTGCCTTGAAAAACAAGTGCTGCAAGGAATGAGATAGATGCTGTCAGTCCCACATCTTCTGTAGCAAACACAAGCAAGTGACTTTGCAGAGAGGCTGCTCCAAGAATATGTATCAACTAGTACAGTGGTCGGCAACCAGTGGGCCAGGGACCACTGGTGATCCACGAGAAAATTTTGGTGGTCCGCAGAGAAAAGTCTCTCCCAAAGCACCCCCCAAAGCAATTAATTCAGGCAATGCGGGAACAGAAGGCTGTGCCGGCCACATGGCCCACAGGAACACAAGACTTCCATCACTTGCATTGCGAACAACATGAGGTAGTGAGGGGAGGGGGGGAAAGGGTGGAGGGAGGGAACTTACCCCACGCACCTGGCCTGGCCACTGGACTGCTTCATTCTGCTTCTTTCTTCTTCTGCTTTTGGCTGCACACAAGGAAAGCAGAAAAAGTCTTTCTTTTTCTCCCCCAAACTCTGCCAGTAATGAATCTTTGAGATTCTGCAAGGCATCCTGCTCCAAGAGGCTGCGCTGGTGTGACAAGTCTCACAAAGACTCATTTCTGGCAGTTTGGAGGAGAGAAAGAAAGACTTCTTCTGCTTCTGCTGCTCTGCCTGCCTGAAGCCAAAAGTCAGTCAGTCTCTCTCTCTCTCTCTCTCTCTCTCTCTCTCTCTCTCTCTCTCTCTCTCTCTCTCTCCCCTGAGAATGGAGCTGGAGACGGTATCCCACGATCGCAAATAAAAAATGATCGATGAGTAGGAAAATGGGGTGTGGAATTTTCCTGCAGTTTTTTCTGGGGATTTTTCCAGGGTCTCTGCTGTTTCTGCTTTTTCTGCAGAGCTCCAGGGCCAGTCCTGTGACTGCTGCAGCTCTGGAATATGGGACCAACTTTCCCACCAATGTCAGCAAGCCACTGTCAATCAAAATTCATGTTAGTGGTCTGCAGGATTTAAAATTTTGAGTTTGGTGGTCCCTGAGGTCCAAAAGGTTGGTGAGCCCTTCACTTGTATACATGGAGACACATATTTCAGTCTCAAAATGTATGTGCAATTAAGTTATCTGTTTCTTTGGAATCCTGTAGACTTAACAGCTCTGCCAACAACTGTATATCTCAGAAGCAGGTGCAGGATATTTCTATTCATAATTCCCATAGCTGGAAATGAATACTGATAGTATTTATTATGATCAAGAAGCCCAATTAAGAAAGCCAAACATCTGCATTGTCCTGTCAAATGCTAAGATAAAAATTTCCTACTTCTCTGAGCAGGTAGGTATATTCAGATCCCCATTTTACAATACATTATACCAAGTATCCATATCTGATATACAGTAGTAGATTTTTTGCATTGATGGAATACAACAGAAGCAGTTGTTGTATCGACATTGTGCTAGCTGCCTACAAAGTGTTGCCTTTTAAAATTCTGCCTTTTATACATACATGTACACTCATGCACCCTCAAGAGGCTCACAACTTTTATATGATTCAGTATAATTTATAAAGATTAACTTTAAATGATACCAGAACAGTAAAAATAATTCTGATATATTATTTTTGTTCATTTGGCAATGAGTTTGGCAATTTACTTGCCACACCAGTGCTTTAGCTTCTTTGCCAGGGATGGTCAATCTGTGATAATGATGGCATATATAGCCCTGGGCCTATTATTTGTGGGCCCTCATAATCCCTCTGGTCATTGTGAGGTACAATATAATAAATTGTAATTTTCCCCAGTATAGTCTAGCATATAGCTTTTGCATGACATATTGTAATGATATATCATACAATTTATATAAGGTATATTCTTTAGTTAAATTACCTAGAGTTAGTATTTTAAAGTATAGCCACACTATTACACATATGAAGCATAGCCATGTTTGCCCAGTGTATGATTCCTGACAGAGAATGACATACACAGCTTCTGGCTTGCGATATGTACCAGGTACTATGTTGTACAGAAAAACAAGATAGGGGAATACCAAAGAGGTGAGAAGGTAAGGAGCTGGGTGCTTACCAACAAGGGCTTAACTAACTTTAAAACTTTTAGGTGGAATGGCAGATTATAGGCTGTCTGTTAGTATGTGACTGACTTGGGCCTATCACCTGGGCCTGGAAAGATTGGACAAGCGACTGGTGATATGAATGTATAAAATATGCTGAAATCTATAACTGGATGTGGCCTCTTACCTGTGTGTATCAAGATCCTTCTGGTATCCCACTACTTATTTCTCTCCATGTGAATGTACTATGATTAAGGACTACTTGGTGAGTACAGTTTGTCATCCAGGGCAAATCTATCTGGTGATGATGTTGTCTATTCCACATTTTTCTAGTTTACCAAGATAGGCCCACTGCATGGTCTAAATGCTGGGATTCTTACTTCTTGTTTTCATATTTCTGGCAGAGACACTCTGGAGTTGAAAGCCTCACTCCATAGTCTGTACAGGCCCAGTTCCACTGCACTTACGGATACAAAGAGGATGTAAAACATTAAAAAAAGCTTGCCATCCATTGGAAAATGATATGCATCCCTTGTGTACTCATTGCATACGTGTTTCATACGCTCCATCCATCGAGCATCTGTCCACTGCGATTTCATCCGCACAAGAAGTTTTGAGCTGCACAAAACTTTGTGAACGAATGAACTTTCCACCATGTACGATGTACATCCGCGACATACGAGCAACAAACGTTCTATGTCCGTTTATCATCCGTTAAACGTCCGCTGTATCCTCTTTGTACCCTCTGGGCATCCTCGCAACTCACATCCGCTGCAGCTGAAAATGGAAAGAGGGAGGAAACAAAAGGTACACAGAACGTCGACACAGCGTTAGTAGCACGGAAATAGAAAGGATGCGCAGTGAACAGTTTGCATCCGATATACATCCGCTCGACATCCCCTTTCTTTCCTTTAGGTGTATGTGATGCATCTGCTTCATTCGCTTTGCGTCTGCTTCACAATTATCCCCTGGAACCCCTTCAGAGGTGTCATCCACTTCCATCCACTAGGCTTCCTATGAACATCCGTTTAACATCCCCGCTACATACTACCCACATCCGTTCTTTTCTGTTCTTTTCCATTCTGTTTATGCAAATTTTCACCACTTTTTGGAGCGGATGACAATGGATGGAGCCACCCCCGAAATTTTGCTCGTCCGCTGTGTCCTTTATGCATACGTTTTGCGTCCATCGGCCAGTGGGACCGGGCCTTTAAGGAGAAGCAGTCCAAAGTGCCCATTAGAATACCTGAATTGGAGTCTTGCAAGGCAAGGGAGATTACAAATCAATTAGCAATTTAGGTTCACTCTTTGTCTTGCCTGGCTCATATCATCATTTTAATCCTGAAAATTTCTGCTATTCAATATTTATGCTATCCCATCAATTGTATTCAAAGTGCTTCCTCATTCTAATCTAAAAATTATTGTTTCCTTTTCTTGCCCTAATGTATAGAAAGTGCATAATTGTATCTGTCATTCTGTGAAACTAGAGTAAGAAACAACTAGCAAAATAATTAACCAAGCCTGTCTAGGAAAAGCTGCATTGAGCTACAAAGCACATTACCTATTAGATTTCAGTATGTTGAAACCAAAAACTGCTGCATAATTCCTGGATTAAGCTTCAGTCAAAGAACAATGTGAAGACGAGCTTATATTGTCAAGCACAGATTGCAAAACCAACTTTTCTTATCAGCCAATGCAATCTTTAAAAAAGGAAAAGACTACAACAATGAATTAAATGACTTCATTTTGCCACTACACATTTGCTGTGGAAATAAGAGTTTTAGGTTAAACTAACTGAGATAAAAATTCTTATATCAGCAAAATATGGAAGCAAATTTAAGATGACAAAATAAATACCAAGATTCAAACAAACAAATAAATAAAATGGGGCTTAAGAGAAAAAAAGAATTAAGAGAAAAAAGTATTAAGCAAGTATCAAAGCCAGTACTTGCATACATCAATGCATATATATTATTCCCTTTGGGCATAATATGTACAGAAACATGTGTGTGACATTAAAACAGTTGGAATTAAATGTTTATATTTTAATGTTATCCAGAAAACAAAGCTCAAGCTGTACCCTCAATGTGTCCTATATGCCCCATCTCCTCCATCCCAATCCAATCAACACAGGAATTTTTGGGATCTTCAGGATATGTCCATAAAACAAAAAGCAATTATGTCAGAACTGCAAATGGGCATTGCACACCACCCAGAGACTACCATAAGACAACAAATTATGCATTGCAAAGATTGCTTGGAACTGGGAGATACTTCCAATGTAATCTAATAACCCCCTGCATGGTTTCCTTTTACTATGTAGAACCCAAACTCATTGGTAGCCTCATACTGCAATGAACAAGGACACACTTTCACCTTTGCAGCAACTAGATTGTTGGATGAGCAAGCACAAAAACAGCTAGGGAAGTGATTGAAGCCTGGGAAACAGGCCCCTGGTTGATCAACAGGAGTGGTCATTTACCATCACCAGCCTATCAAGTACTTAGAAGGCAGCTGGGAAGCATAAGCAAATGACGGCTAATAACTTAAAAGCCGGCCATCAACACACTCCAATCAACATCTAAAAAGCCACTTACAACAGGCACTATAAATACCTCACAGAGAACAAAGAAGTTCCTGTTCTAGAGAGAAGTTCCCTGAAGATGGATTCTAGCATGAGTCTGAAAGCTTGGAAAAAACCTCTAGTCCCAGTAACCAACCCAGATTGAATCTTACCACAAAGCAATTATTGTTTAATTTTTATTATTCTTGTGCTTAAAATGGGAATACAACTTAGCTGTTTCACATTCTGGCTTTATCTAATTACTGTTTTGTACTTTTTTTTTAATTACCATGACAGCAAAAATCAAACTCACACTCAGAATATTGCATTAATTGAGAAAATGGTTTCCAGTCCATTTCTCAGCAGATTTCAACATAAAGAAACTTTGTCTTTATAGCCCAACACAGTTAACAATTCAGGATATGGAAAACAATTGTTCGCTTTGCAACTTAAATATGGACTGTGATAAATTTGGGTGGTAAAATAGAAAGTTAACAAGCAGTAGTAGCCAGAAGGGACATTCTCAATCATGGCATTACACATGTAAAATTTCATTTTTACAAATATCCATCTGTTGTCAATATTGATTTTCAGCACCAACAAAAGTATGTATATTCCAATTATTTTAAATATATTTTAATATATAGTAACCCTTTATTTTATCTAAGGAGTTCCATTTAATCTTGTTTTGACAAAGTGTCTTCAAATAATTGACAAAGTATGATTGAAATAAAAATATAACTATTTAAAATAACTTTGAGAGACAGTTTGGAATAGCTAGAAAGATCCCATGAGTTTAAGCCTGAGAGTCAGTCTGGGTAAACTGTGAATTTCATCCAGGGGTGGGATCCTATTGGCATAACAATTGGTTTGGTGAGCGCACGCATGCGCAGTACTTGGAAAACAACTCCTCCTGCAAGCAATCACCATCTCCTGCTGAGGCGAGGCACTCAGCTGTGCCACGCAAATCAATTGAGGTAAAAATAAAGGACATCCTAGAGACCAGGCAGGCGGGTGGGCCCAACCGAAGAAAAGAGAAAAAACAGTTGTATAGAACTGGGCCAAACCAGTAGAATCCCACCCCTGATTTCATCTCTGTTTCAGAGTGCCACATTTTATATCCATAACCCTACACAGTCATGTAACCCAAAAGAAAAGCCACACAATTATCTGGATGAGCAAAAAGTCTGAATGCCTAAAAATCTAATCACGGTGCCACAAAGGTAGGTTTCACCCAGGGAAGGATGTGCACTCTCACTTTCACATATGTTTGTTCACATAACTATATGCTTCATTATACAACCATGTCATTCTGCTTCTAAATCAATTTGCAATATTGCTAAATACCCAAACGTTCACATCTCTTAAAATGTACAGTTGTGTTTAGAATCCACTGGGGTTGGGGGGCTAATAAATTCAAATAAAGTAAACATTTTAAAGAAATAAATGTACTTTCCTCCATGTTTTGTACTATGATATTCTGAGCTGTGAGGAATACCATAAAATTCAAACAACTGAAAAAAAAATGGAGGGGGTTATTTAATTGTGATCAGCATATAATTTTAAGGTATTTAGAGTTATAGGCTGAATCCTTGTACTATCCTTTTTATTTTCAAAGGGAAGATAAACAGTATATATCTTATGATGAATATTAATATATATGGTTCTGAGTACAGGTAGTCCTCAATTTAAGACCATTCAAAATTAGAATGGACCCCTCCACCAGGGTTCTTATGACCTGTTTCCAAAGTTCTGATGGCTGCTCCCCTGTGGTCACATAATCACATTTCCCACTGTTTGCAGCTTCCTACAGGGATATAACCATGATTTATAACATTTTTATTGAAAATCTGTGTTTACATTCTGTTTTGGGGGGAAACACTTGATACTAGGTTCACTTAATGACTGTGTGTTCATTTGATAACTGTGATGGCCGTGTTATGACCACAGCATTCACTTAACAACTGCCACAAAAAAGCAAATAAAATAGTCCTAGTCATGTGGTTCTGTGGTCGGATTCAATTTTTTTTACTACTGGTTCTGTTGATGTGGCTTGGTGGGCGTGGCAGGGGAAGGATACTGTAAAATCTGCAGTCAGAGGTGGTATTCTTCAGAACTGGTCAGAACCTGCTGAATACCACCTCTGACATGGTTACCTGCTTTACAACTACGAGGTCCTACAACCTGGGGCAGTCTCCATTATGATCATAAATTGAGAACTATCTGTACTTACTTTGTTACATTTATTGTTTCATTTCCCTGTTCCATTCCACAAAAAGATTCACATTTGAGAAAAGAACATCATTATTATTGTGTATAACAAAGAAAGTACAGTTTTGTCTATATTTTATTCATATAGATATCATAGAAAACCTAATCAAAATATAAACGCTAAAGTTGCAAGAGCAGTAAAACCACACACACAGTTCTTTACTTGCACCGTTTATTTTTCTTGACTCTACAATAGTTAAAATTAGGGATGGATGAATCTATCAAGCTTTATTCCATCTAATTTCTTACTTCTCTAAAATTGTTCATTTTGTTCAAGTGCTATTTATTTATTTAAATAATGTATATGACCAGCCATCCCACAACAGTAACTTTAGGCAGATTTAAGATTAGAGCTAACAACTACTAACAATAGCCCAGGACACGGAAGGTTAAATAATACATCCCAATTATAAACTCACATCAACAGCAGAGCCAGCCTAACCTCCTGGCCCAAATCCTTGGGTGAAACAGGGGTCTACAGAGCCCTACAAAGGCAAATAGGACTGAGGCCGTGCAGATCTCTGGTGGGGAATGGCATTTTATGCACAAAATAATGATATGCATTTTGTGTACATTTGTTTCTATCGCTCTGTTTCAATACACCCACATACACAACATTCATAAACACAGACAGCACTCAAGAGAAAAAGAGGTATGTAGGTTGTTTCCCCATGATTCACATTTATACAAACAACATATTTCCCGTCATTCATTTTGTATGCATTTTCAAAATACAATCTACATTTTAAAAAGTCATGTTGAGATTCAGAATGTGCAAATAGATAAATTATAATTAAAATGTAAACAAATTTCTCTCACATTTCTCATTTCTAAGTCCTGTCTCTCTCTTTCTCTCTCTCTGTGTGTGTGTGTGTGTATGTTTGTGTGTGTGTATTGTATATGGAATATTTTTTGTTCTTTATGCTAACAGCTAAAAAAGATTCTGCTTCAATTTTTCACGCACAATTTCTTTGCTAATTGTGTTTGGTCAAGTGAAGGAACAAAGCTAAAGCCCATGTCACACTGAACCAACAGATGCAAAGAGGATGTAAAACGGAC
Source organism: Laticauda colubrina (assembly GCA_015471245.1). Lineage (NCBI taxonomy): Eukaryota > Metazoa > Chordata > Lepidosauria > Squamata > Elapidae > Laticauda > Laticauda colubrina. The sequence continues at coordinate 415,515 of BLBF01000042.1, forward strand.
AAAAAACCTTGCCTTCCGTTCGAAAATGCGATGTACTCACTGCCTCCGTTTAGCTTCCTCTCTATCCGTCCAGTTTCCGTTTATGGACGTTTCATCCGCTCCAAAAGTTTTGGGCTGCCCAAAATTTTTGCGTGGAAAATGTATCCAGTTCGTCCGTTCTGCATCCGCTAGGCATCCATTACGCATCCGTTATGCATCCGCTATATCCACTAGGTGTCCGCTACGCATCTGCGGAACTCCATCCGCCCGGACGCAGGGAGGAAGCAGAACGGATGCAGAACGGATGCAGAACGGATGCCTAGCGGATGCAGAACAGAAACAAAGCATTTAAAGCAGAAAAAACGTTCGCAGAGGGGACCTATCTCGGATATTAAGGATGTCTAGAGGATGCCTAGAGGATGCCTAGAGGATGCCTAGCGGAAAACCTATACTGCCTATAAAAAGGGGGAGCAACTCGCCTGCATCTCACTTTCAGAACAGCAGCCCAGCGGTACAGACCTCTGCAGCCTTCATCTGGCTCTTCCTCTTCCACAGCATCCAGTCATTTCCACTGTGGATTGTAACAAAGTCCTTTCGGCAGCCACCATCATTCTGCAACAGTGCGAAGCCATCTGCAGGCTCTGTGAACACTACTGCGAGAAGAAAAGGAGACACCCAAAAAGAGTCTGGATCCAAAGATGGTTTGCCAGAAGAGCAGAGGATGGACTGTACAACAAGCTGATGGTGGAGCTCAGGAACGAAGACACTCGTGCATTCCAAAACTTCATGAGGATGCCTCCAGCCATGTTTGACGAAGTTGTGCAGCGGCTGACACCCAGGTTGACCAAGGCAAACACCAGCTTCCAGCCCAGCCTGGAACCTGGGCTCAAGGTGGCACTCACTCTGCGCCACCTGGCCTCAGGGACCTTCTACAGGAGCATGCAGTATGGCTGGAGGGTGCCACACAACACCATCAGCATTGTGGTCAGAGAAGTGGTGCAGGCCATCATCGAAGAATACCTGCAGGAGCTCCTCCAGTGCCCCTCCACTGATGAAGGATGGAAGAAAGTTGCAGAGCAGTGGTATCAGAAGTGGAACGTCCCCCACACCGTTGGAGCCATAGATGGCAAGCACGTGGCCTGAAAAGCTCCAGCCAAGTCGGGGTCCACTTATTTCAACTCCAAGGGCTTCTTCAGCATCATCCTCTTCGCCATGGTCGATGCTGACTACAAGTTCATGTACATCGATGCTTCAGGCAACGGCTCATCTTCAGATGCCCAGGTATACAACGCCAGTCACCTCAAGGAGGAGCTGGAAGGCAGCCTCATCGTAGGCTTCCCAGATCCGGACCCCCTGCCCAATGACACGCAAGATGTGCCCTACTTCATCGTGGGGGATGATGCCTTCTCCCTCACAACCTACCTCATGAAGCCCTACACTTCCAGACTCCTCACCCGTGAAGAGAGGATCTTCAACTACAGGCTGTCCAGGGCAAGGCGGGTGGTGGAGAACGCCTTTGGCATCCTGGCTAACAGGTTCCAGGTACTTCTCACCACCATGCAGCATTGCCCAGAGACTGTGAGGAGGATGATGGAAGCTTGCTGCATCCTGCACAATCTCATGCGCACCCACTACCCAGTCTTGCAGAACAGGCTCGTGGACCTCCAGCAAGGCAATGGGGACATGGAGCCTGGGGAATGGAGGCAAGGGCGAAACCTGATCGACACTGAGGATGTGCAAGGCCCCAACAGAGCCTCACATGAAGCGAAGAAGCAGTGCAACCTCCTGAGACAATGGGGCAACTCCCCAGCTGGAGCAGTGGAGTGGCAAGACAGGATGGTAAATGCTTAATGGATGCTTCCTTCAGCCTGTCTCATCACACGGATGAGATTGGGCCATGTATGTTGGGTTGGCCTACAATGAACAGGGCATTTAATAAAGAGTTGTGTTGATGTTGACATGTGTGGATAATTATTACATTATTATTGATAATAAAGGGCCATAGGTGTGGCACCTGGGAGGGTGGACCATACAGTCCCATGCTTGCACTGGAGGTTTATCTATCCCACAGCTATTACCCATCCCAAAGGTATCCCTGCCCATCCCACTGCTATCTCAACCCATCCCACTGCTATCTTAAACCATCCCATAAGCATGCAAAGGCTTAAACCATTTCTAAAAGTTTCCAGCAAGACTTTATTAAAAAAAAGAAATGAAGCAAGTGTGTGAATCAAAACTAGACTTTATTAACAACAAGCTATAAAACAAAAACGAGTCTCTGGCACTCCTCTTGGTCGCTCAGTCTCAGGGGTGAAGGGTCCAGGTGCTGTGGAGGTGGCTGGTGCTGGACTGCTTGTCATCAGCTCCTCCAGAAGCAAAAGCAGCAGAAGCCCCAGCCCCAGAAGAGCGAGCCCGTGCTGCAGAAGCCCCAGCAGAACCAGAGTGAGGGCCAGGGGGTGGGATGGTAGCCCTATCCCTCTTGCCAGGGCTGGCAGCAGATGGCTGAGGCTTGCTGTGCTTCCGCATGGTGTGGGGTTGCTGGCTGGCAAGGAGGCTGGCAGGCACCAAGGCTGGCAGGAAGGCTGGCAGGGAGGCAGACACCAAGGCAGGCAGGAAGGCTGGCAGGGAGGCAGGCACCAAGGCTGGCAGGCAGGCTGGCAGGCAGGCACCAAGGCTGGCAGGCAGGCACCAATGCTGGCAGGCAGGCACCAAGGCTGGCAGGAAGGCTGGCACCAAGGTTGGCAGGAAGGCTGGCAGGCAGGCACCAAGGCTGGCAGGCAGACATGAACCAAGGCGGGCAGGCAGGCAGGCACCAAGGCTGGCAGGAAGGCTGGCACCAAGGCAGGCACCAAGGCTGGCAGGGAGGCATGCACCAAGGCTGGCAGGAAGGCTGGCAGGCAGGCAGGCAGGCACCAAGGCTTGCAGGCAGACATGAACCAAGGCTGGCAGGAAGGCCGGCAGCAAGGCTGGCAGGCAGACTGGCTGGCAGCAAGGCTTGCAGGCAGGCTGGCAGCAAGGCTGGCAGGAAGGCTGGCTGGCAGGCAGGCACCAAGGCTGGCAGGGAGGCAGGCACCAAGGCTGGCACCAAGGCTGGCAGGGAGGCAGGCACCAAGGCTGGCAGGAAGGCTGGCAGGCAGACATGAACCAAGGCTGGCAGGAAGGCTGGCAGGCAGGCATGAACCAAGGCTGGCAGGAAGGCAAGCAGCAAGGCTGGCAGGCAGACCGGCTGGCAGCAAGGCTGGCAGGGAGGCTGGCAGCAAGGCTGGCAAGGAGGCTGGCAGCAAGGCTGGCAGCAAGGCTGGCAGGCAGACATGCAGGCAGGGCTGGCAAGGCAGCCAATCCGTCCGGCAGCAGGTCTTTCCTCTGAATGGCGACCTGCTTCCGAGCTGCTTCCGTTATATCTGCGGGGCTGACGCAATGCATCCTCCCTGCATGCGCAATTAACGCCAGGCATCCGCTAGGCTTCTGCTGTGCATCCGCTCTTTCCTCTGAATGGCGACCTGCTTCCGAGCTGCTTCCGTTATATCTGCGGGGCTGATGCAATGCATCCTCCCTGCATGCGCAATTAACGCCAGGCATCCGCTAGGCTTCTGCTGTGCATCCGCTGTGCATCCGCTGTGCATCCGCTGTGCATCCGCTTCATCCGTTCGGCGTCCATTCTGCATCCGCTGTATCCGTTCTGCGTCCGCTTCACTGAGGCCCCCTGGAAGCCCTGCGGATGTGCCATCCGCTCCCATCCGCTTCCATCCGCTAGGCTTCCGTTCCGCATCTGCTTTGCATCCACCCTGCGTCCTCCCCGTATCCGTGTTATCCGCTCCGGTTATGCAAATTTTAGCCCCTTTTGAGACCGGATAACAACGGATGGAACATTTTGCTCGTCCGCTGTGTCCTTTTTGCATCCGTTGGGCAGTGTGACATGGGCTTAACTTAAGGACATGAGCTCATATAGCAGAGGTGGAAAGGACCCCTGTTGGAGATTCTGGAAGCTGCCATATCTAAATTTGGTTAGATATAACAAGAGATTGTCTCCTGATACATCACAGTCATTCTTCGAAATAAAGTGAATTATAAGTCGGATCTATTAGATGATGTTACTGCACAGCACATTTATGTTCAATATATCCCCTCCATTTCTTCTTTATCAATTGTCTTAGAGCATGGCTGTCAAACTTGCAGCCCATGAACTGGATGCATCATGTGCTGGCCCCACCGCAGCCCCCATCCAGTTGAGCAAAGGGGGAAAAAGTCCTGATATGTCACACAATGCGAGTTTGACACCCCTGTCTAAGAGTAACAATCCAACTAGGAGCATCAGCAGGATGTGGTCAAAACATAAACCAGGTGGCAATAATGGTGCTGTCAGAACTCTACTTGTTTTTTATGCAGGCTTGTAGAAGAAAATGGAATGGCCTTGAGATACATTCTTGTACAGGACAGGAATGTAACCTGAATTCTTGTACAGGACAGGAATGTAACCTGAATACATGTTTCAGAATCTACCTAGTTCTCATGCACAGTGGTCCCTCCCCAACTCCTAGGTTCCATCCCATTAACAGGCTGTGACCTATTTGAAATTGAACCACATGAGTCGCTGGCTAGAGTGCAGGCAAGCATGTGCATGCAGTTCAGCTTGTGCAAGAGGTGGGCCAGTAGGCGACTGTACATGTGCACAATGGGCATTTGCACATGTGCAGACCAGCCCATTGCTCGTGAAGGCCAGTTCCCTTCTCCCCTCCCCCAGATGGAATACCAAGCCACAAAGATTAGGGACCATTGCTCATGAACATAAAGGAATGGGGGACATATTCAAACTTATAAGCTTTGGTTTACTATAGGTTTACAATGAAAGTAGTACTCACCTAGATGTCATCAGTGGGGTGTCATGCCTCTGTTGGAATCTGATTCTGAGGGGAAGGTGACAGGGATTGGGAATGTAGCTCCGGTGGCTATGGAAGAAACTGGGAAAGGGCAAAGTCCGGCTGGGCATTCAGAGGAAGACCCAGGGCCACCCCCGTCTTCATCCTAGGGTACACAGGGAGGAACGGAGAAGGGAGCAATGTGAATTATATGGGTTACACGGGAGAAGAGGGCCCTAATTCTCTTCATTAGCTGCAGTTGGGAAAATAGGATTTTAAAAGGGCATTTGCGCACAATACTTTGCTGGAGCAAATGAATTATTTCAAATGAATGAATGAATTATTTTGGTTTGTCAAATCTTATCTGGGTTCTGGCGTCCTCCCAACTGTGTGTGTTTCGTTATCTTTTGAAGTCTGTAATTTTTTATCTTGCCCTGTCTTGTTAATTGCTGCAGCATGATTTGTGTTGGCTTTTATTTATAATTTATTTGTACTTTGGGTTTGGACTGAATTTCTTCCCTTTAAAATTTGTTCTTGGGAGAGTTTTTTCTCCAGCCAATGATAACGACATTGGAGGCCAAGTTGGAGGTATTGAAAGGACTTTACTCACTTTTGTGACTTTGTTGCTTTTGTGCCACACCCCGGGTCATCACAAGAGGTGAAGGTGTATTAGGTTTTCTATTTAGCTGGCTTTATTCCGGTAAGCTGGCTAGAGCTGTATCTTCTGCCAGAAGGCAACAGTTCACAAAGATTGTAAGCAGGATGGGAAGAGTCTCTGAGAATGTTGTGCAACTTCCTCAAACAGTGAGATGCAAAGATGTCATCCAGGGCTGGTAGCTGGAGCCCAATGATATTCTGGACAATTTTAATGATTCTCTGTTGAGCTTTTTTTATCCACTACAGAACTGCTCCCATACCATGCAAGAATGCCGTATGTCAGGACACTGTCAATAGTGCTGTGGTAGTAGGACAGAAATAGATGTTGAGATAGATTTATCTTCCTGAGCATTCTCAGGAAGTACAGCCTCTTCTGTGCCTTCTTCACAAGCATGTTAGCTTTCATAGTCATGAGAGGTCCTCTGAAATATAAATGCCCAGAAATTTAACCCTCTCCACCTCCTCACCATTTATGTACAATGGTAAATGTACATCACTCTTCCTCCTGAAGTCAATTTTAAGTTCTTTAGTTTTTTTGGTGTTAAGTGTAAGATTATTTTCTTGATACCACAGTGTCAACCCTTGTACTTCCTTTCTATAAGCAGACTCATTGTTCTTATTAATGAGCCCCACCACTGTCATGTCATTTGCAAATTTAATAATTGCATTGGTGTTGTGCCCATCATAGCGTCCTCATGGGTGAAATTGCAATTCAGGAACTTGGCAAGAGTGAACATTTGTGACAGTTGCAGCCTCCTGCCATTTGTGACTTTCACAGCCAACCTCCAAGAAGCAAAGTCAATAGGGAAGCCAGCAGGAAATTGTAAGTTCTGATCAAGTGACATTGCACTTAACAACCTGCAATGATTCATTTTAACTGCAACCAAAACTGAGAAATTGACATTGTAAGTTGGGTCATGGAACTTTTCGCTTTGCAGTTGTATCACTTAACAATGGAGCTGCTTGTCACAAGTATTGTTGGTAAGCAAAGACTGACTACCTGTACAATGTATTCGTTAACAAGATCACTTCCTCCTGCAACCACAAAAGAATGAACCAGGATTGCTAGTGAGAAATCATCTTTACCTATTTTCCCTGCAGGAAAGGAAGTTTGACTAGAATTATGTTAAGTAAGTTATATTATGTTAATTATACTTAATTATATTAAGTAAGTTATATGTAGGTTAATTTCTGATGTGTGAAACATTTTTTAAAAAGCATGTTCTCCACCATTGGGAGTCTAGTGGCACCCTAATAACTAACTAAAGATCCTACCTCTTCATGCTGCTGCATTTATAAACCAGGACTGATTATTCATTCCCAATTCATTGCACAGCTCAACCTCTATTGCTCAGACATTTCATTTGTCTTAAGAGTAAAAACAAGCATAAGGTCACAGTCTAATGTGCCTATTTAGCTGACAATATAATCTTGTTTGGTGGGACTCAAATCAATGGAACCTAGGAAATACTACATAAATGTACAGCCTAAACATGGATATACAGAGATAACAAAAGCATACACAGAAGTACTTAAAAGTAGGTGTTATTCCTATTAAATATATAGTATAGCTTGCTTTTCTTTGAAATTATATATTTTCATTTTTGTTATTTGTTATTGTGATTACCCAGTGTAGGATCTTTTGTAGAAGCACATTAACGCCCTGTCACACTGCCCAACGGATGCAAAACGTTTCTAAAAAGGACACAGCGGCCGCGAAAAATGTTCCATCTGTTGTTATCTGCTCTCAAAAGGGGCAAAAATTTGCATAAGCAGAGCGGATAACACAGAAAGGAACGGACGGGGGGAGGACGCAGAGAGGATGGAAAGCGGATGCGGAACGGAAGCCTAGCAGATGGAAGCGGATGGAAGCGGATGCAGAGCGGATGCAGAGCTGATGCAGAGCGGATGCGTAGAGGATGCGTAGAGGATGCATAGAGGATGCAGAGCGGATGCAGAGCGGATGCAGAGCGGATGTGTAGTGGATGATGCAGATGCGTAGCTGCATCCGCTTTCATTCTTTCTCCGTCCATGCTACTAACACTGCATGTCCGTTCTGCTTCCTCCCTGTGTCTGTTTACCGCTGGAACGGATTTGAGTTGCGCGGATGCGCAGCGGATGCCTAGCGAATATGGCAGATGCATAATGAATGCAGAACGGATGTCCCCTGTATGCCTAGAGGATGCAGAATGGATGCATTGGATACATTTTCCGCTCAAAAGTTTTGAGCAGCTCAAAACCTTCTGAGCGGATGAAATGTCAATAGACGGATGCTGGACGGATAGAGAGGAAGCAAAACAGAGGCAGTGAGTACAGAACGGAAGCATTGCATTAACCAACGGATGGCAAGTGTTTTTCTCCATTTTACATCCTCTTTCCATCCGTTGGTGCAGTGTGACAGGGGCTTTACAGGTGAAACTCGAAAAATTAGAATATCATGCAAAAGTTTGTTTATTTCAGTAATGCAACTTAAAAGGTGAAACTAATATATGAGATAGATTCATTTCATGCAAAGCAAGATAGTTCAAGCTGTGATGTGTCATAATTGAGATGATTATGGCTTACAGCTCATGAAAACCCCAAATCCACAATCTCAGAATATTAGAATATTGTGAAAAGGTTCAATATTCTAGGCTCAAAGTGTTCCACTCTAATCAGCTAATTAAACATAACACCTGCAAAGGGTTCCTGGGCCTTTAAATGGTCTCTCAGTCTGGTTCAGTAGGAATCACAATCTTGGGAAAGACAGCTGACCTGACAGTTGTGCAGAAAACCATCACTGACACCCTCCATAAGGAGGGAAAGCCTCAAAAGGTAATTGCAAAAGAAGTTGGATGTTCCCAAAGTGCTGTGTCAAAGCACATTCATAGAAAGTTATGTGGAAAGGAAAAGTGTGAAGAAAAAAAGGTGCACAAGCAGCAGGGATGACCACAGCCTGGGGAGGATTGTCAGAAAAAGGCCATTCAAAAGTGTTGGGGACTTTCACAAGGAGTGGACTAAGGCTGGAGTCAGTGCATCAAGAGCCACCACACACAGACGGATCCTGGACATGGGCTTCAAATGTCATATTCCTCTTGTCAAGCTGCTCCTGAACAACAAACAACGTCAGAAGCGTCTTACCTGGCCTAAAGAAAAACAAAACTGGTCTCTTGCTCAGTGGTCCAAAGTCCTCTTTTCTGATGAGAGCAACTTTTACATCGCATTTGGAAACCAAGGACCCAGAGTATGGAGGAAGAATGGAGAGGCACACACTGTAAGATGCTTGAAGTCCAGTGTGACGTTTCCAATCTGTGCTGATTTGGGGAGCCATGTCATCTGCTGGTGTTGGTCCACTGTGTGAGGTGGAAGCAGATAAAAAAAACCACCAAAAGATTCATTGATCCAAGGAAAACAAGGTTTTATTCACGTGTCTGCAGAGACGGGTTCCCTCAGGCATTGCAGGAACACAGAGCAAAATTCAGGCAGCATTTTATACCCTAACTGTCCGCCCCCTCGTACGAGGACTTGGCTCACATTCTTTCTGTTTTCAAATTGACACATATATTTCGAAGGTTCATACTAGCTCCCTATCTAGCAAAAGCAGTTACACGGTTTCTGACATCGCAGCACTTTATTACAATTCCCCATTGTTCTAGCCTTATCTTCTTTTTTTCTCTTGTGCATAAACTGGAACACTTTCTTATTTAGCAGAGCTACTGAGTTTGAGACACACTTCCTTATTTAATTCAATGGGTCATCCAACATGACTTCGGTTCTGCTCACAATCCCTCCTTTTTCTTTTTCCACTCTTGTCTCAAACTCAAATAGCAGATCCTCTGCTTCTTTCAGAGTGATTTCTCTCTGATACATCATTAGAGGTTCTGCTTCCTGCTTCTTCTCAAATCTTGAACCCAAGGATTTCCCTATCTTCCCACACGTTGTTATTGCACCAGGGAGACACTGAACACAACAACACAACAATACACAGCATATAATAATCAATATAATTCCCATTATGGTAGATCTAAACCAAGTGGACCTGGGAAGCCAAGACCATATTGCTCCCCACAGGTCTGGCAATGAGGAGTCACCTCTTTGTGATAATGGATTGGAGCGAATACGTTCTTCCGTTACTTTTACTGTCTTTCTAGTATTGGGTTGGAAATCATGGATGTATACACAGCAATGTGAATGAATCAGAGCATACACACACACCCTTTTGTAGCGAATACAATGTCTAAAGCATACCTATTTTGTAGAGCAACCTGTCTTACTTCAGAAAGCTCGGTGTTGATCATTTTAATATTCTTTATTGTATCATTGAACATTGTTACCATGAAGTTATTTAGAATATGTATATCTCGGTAGTTCATGGCTACTCCCAATGGTGTTATTATACCATGGGAGATTTGGGTCCAGAGTCTTCGAGTAAGGCCAGATTCTGAGTCTCTTTTATTACGTATCCGGCCTTGGGGAAGGCCATCAAGTTTATATCACATACCCGATTGTACATGTACCACTCCAGTTCACCTGTTCTTCCTGACATGTGCATGCATAACCAGCAATTGGTGATGTTCAAGAAATGTGAGACCTTGAGATCCTTTATGAACACATTGTCATCCCACAAGTCTGTTCCCAAGTCACCCGCAAGTCCAACATATTGTTAACTTCTTTGATGTATTAATGTAAATATAGTTGCAACAAATAGTCCTCTCCAGAGTTCAGCCGACATCTCCATGGTGGTTTCTGCTGGCTATTTCTTCAAAGTTACCTTTAGCGGCTGACCGTCCACTGGGATTTCCTTCCAAGGTTTCTCAGGTTCCGGTGCTTTCTTGACTCTGCTGTAATGCATCCAGCCTCCTTCCCAAGTACGGACTGCAGATTCAGTCGTCAGTAGCACCTGGTACGGACCTTCCCATCGCATACAGATGTCTGGCTTGCGCCGGTGTTGATCAGGAACAGCCGTTCCTGATGGTCAGGACCTACTAAGACATTTACCAATGGCTCCCCGCAGGTCCCTCTTGGGGAGCCGGAACCTCCCTAATCGTACAGGGCATAGCTTCGTTCCTCTGGGGTTTTGGGACATTCGCGCGCAAAATGTCCCTCTTTCCCACATCTGAAGCAAGTTCTGCTCTGGGATGGCCGTTGGAATTGACCGCCTCGATTGCCCCCTGGACCTCTTCACCTAACCAGGGGTCTCCACTCCCTGCTGGGAGATCTTTCATCTCTCCACCTTGGCCTCGGATCTGACATCTGGGTCTCCCTGTTTTTCCTAACTTCATTCTTGGCTGCCATTTGCACAGCAGCTACCATCATCTGAAACTTCTGTTTGGTTTTAACTGAATCTCGGTTCACAAAAACTTGTTGGGCTGCTCTCATCAAATCTGTCATGCCCAAATCAGTCCATCCCTCTGTCTTCTGGATCTTTTTCTGGATATCTGGCCATGCTTTGGTGACGAATTGCATCTTCAGGAGAGTCTGGAAGGCAGGGGTTTCTGGCTCCACTCTGGAGTACTTGGTTAATCCTTCACGGAGCCGAACACAGAAATCCCCCAGGGACTCATCCTTTCCTTGTGTTATTTCAAATGCTTTAGTCAAGTTTTTCCCTTGAGGGATGGCCAATTTAATTCCTTCAATGATCATGTGTTTCATATCTTTCATGTGCTCCCTATGAGCATTATTATTGATGTTCCAATTTGGATCGGCTATGGGGAACTTTGTGTCTGCAGCCACTGCTCCTTGTTGCCCTGCATGTCTCCTATCCCAGGCAGCCATTGCTACCCTCCTAATGAGGTTCCTCTCTTCGGGGGTGAAAAGGTGTCCAAGAATATACATCAGTTCTTGGTATGTGTATTCATTGGGCCCCAGAAACAATTCCAGCTGTTCCGCCACTTCATGAGCATTCTCATGGAGTTTCGGAAGGGTCTTTTTCAGATCCCGTAACTCAGCAGATTTTATGGGGACAGCCATTAAAACGGTGACTGTATTCCCCTGCGCATTCATGCCATTTGGGACTTCTCTGACTGGGAAAGCCGACACAGGATTGGCCAACCTTCCTCCTAGAGGCAAATTCTCTAGGTCCTTGTTTAATTGAGCCAGTTCCCTTCTGAGTCCTGGATATACAGGTGGAGGTGGAGCCTGGGCAACTGGAGCCAGCAGGGACGGTGGTGCCAGGACTGCCGGAGCCGATGCCAGTGGACTCCCCATCCAGTCCTCAGTTTCGCTTTCCTCCACTTTGCTGACAAACTGTCCTACTTCTGTTTCTGGTGGAACTGGACCTTCAAAGTGAACATGATACCATACCTCCACATAGGGTATTTGCTCCTTCATCCGGTGTTTCACTATATACTCTTTCAACTGAGTTATCCAGTACGTGCTGGTATTCCCTTCGGGATCCCAGTGGTAAGGAAACTCAGGGTCTACTAGGGGATACTTCGGCCACCTATATTGGCATAGGTAGATCATTTTCTTTTTCTCTAGACTCTGAGTGTAAGTCCTCAGATGGGGCAACGACCATTGTTGTAGTAGTTGACCCAATGGGGAGTCAGTCGGAATCAGCCTTCTCGGGGTCTTTTCTATCTCAATACCCGTTCCCTCTTGGAACGTCTCACACTTGCTTTGTCCCTTTCCCATTCTCCATGCTGCCCGCCAACAATCTCCCAGAGATTCCCAACTCAGGGATTTACACTGTCCTCCAGCAGTCGCTGGATTCCCAGAGTTTAAGGACAGTATATCCCTTCTTCTATCCCGAAAGGCAACAAACTCACCTGATACACCCCTGGTCTCCCGGAGACGAAAGGAGTGTGGGCATCCCCACTTCAGGTGATCAACGACACTCCCAGAGCATCAGGCCGGCTTCTCTCTCTCTTGTTTCCAAGGATCGTCTGCTGAGTGCAGTTATCCCAGGATCCAACTGAGACAAGGGGGGGGGCTCTCCACAATGGGAGGCGGTGGCGCCACACTTACCCAGTCCCTTTTCTCCAGTCAAAATTCCATCAGGTCCCACGTTGAGCGCCAAATTGTGAGGTGGCAGCATATAAAAAACCACCAAAAGATTCGTTGATCCGAGGAAAACACAGTTTTATTCACGTGTCTGCAGAGATGGGTTCCCTCAGGCATTGAAGGAACACAGAGCAAAATTCAGGCAGCATTTTTATACCCTAACTGTCCACCCCCTCGTACGAGGACTTGGCTCACATTCTTTCTGTTTTCAAATTGACACATATATTTCGAAGGTTCATACTAGCTCCCTATCTAGCAAAAGCAGTTACACGGTTTCTGACATTGCAGCACTTTATTACAATTCCCCATTGTTTCAGCCTTATCTTCTTTTTTTCTCTTGTGCACAAACTGGAACACTTTCTTATTTAGCAGAGCTACTGAGTTTGAGACACACTTCCTTATTTAATTCAGTGGGTCATCCAACATGACTTCGGTTCTGCTCACAACTGTGCTTCATCAAGTCCAGGGTCAGTGCAGCCATCTACCAGGATATTTTGGAGCAATTCATGCTTCCTTCCACAGACGAGCTTTATGGGGATGTTGACTTCATTTTCCAGCAGGACTTGGCACCTGCCCACACTGCCAAAAGCACCAAAACCTGGTTCAATGACCGTGGGATTCCTGTGCTTGATTGGCCAGCAAACTCGCCTGACCTGACCCCATAGAGAATCTATGGGGCATTGCCAAGAGAAAGATGAGAGACATGAGACCAAACAATGCAGAAGAGCTGAAGGCCACTATTGAAGCATCCTGGTCTTCCATAACACCTCAGCAGTGCCACAGGTACATAGCTTCTATGCCAGGCCACATTGCTGCAAAAGAGGCCCAAACCAAGTACTATATATATATGCATGCTTATACTTTTCAGAAATCCGATATTGTTCTATGTACAATTCTTCTTTTATTGATTGCATGTAATATTCTAATTTTCTGAGATTGTGGATTTAAAGTTTTCATGAGCTGTAAGCCATCATCATCACAATTATGACAAATCACGGCTTGAACTATCCTGCTTTGCATGTAATGAGTCTATATCATATATTAATTTTACCTTTTAAATTGCATTACTGAAATAAATGAACTTTTGCACGATATTCTAATTTTTTTAGTTTCACCTGTACTTTTTTTTCTTACCAATTTGTGAGAGGCAAGCATACATGCACTAAATGGTATGCCTTTAGTGGTGCCTGCAGAAGACATAGAAAGACATTAAAGCACAGTGTGATTTATAGGTTACACTGCTGGAGTAACTTTGTAGGAGAACACCCTGTGGGAAGATGCTGTTTCTCATCAGCAAGATGCAAATATAACTGCCAGGGATCATTAGTTCTGTGCTTCATCAGATTGGTGGGTTTACTTAGCTGAAGGTGTTGTTTGTACCATCTTTTAGGACAGCAACATTATGGACAACAGCATAAGATCAGAATTACAGCCCTGTTGAATCATCTTAGTCTCATATTTTGTTCTCACAATCAGATGTCTGTAGGGTATTTACAAACAGGACACAGAGACATACCTCTTTCCTGTCTCTGCTCTGATGAAACCAATATTTGACAGTATGCTTTTAAAATGCTTTTAAAAAACATATGAAGAATGGTTACAGGAACTGGGCATGGCTAGTGAAAAGAAGGACCAGGGAAGACATGATAGCAGTCTTCCAATATTTGAGGGGCTGCCACAGAGAGGAGAGGGCAAGCTATTTTCTAAACTCGAAGGCCAGACAAGGAATAATGGATGGAAACTTAACAAGGAGATATTTAACATTGAAATAAGGAGAAACTTTCTGACAGTGAGAACAACTAACCAATTGAACAGTTTGCCTTTGGAAGTTGTGGGAGCGCCATCACTTGACACTTTCAAGAAGAGATTGGACTGCCATCTGTCAGAAATGGTGTAGGGTCTCCTGCTTGGGCAAGGAATTGGACTAGATGACCTGCAAGGTCCCTTCCAACTCTGATTATCTCTTATCTGTTAAATGCTGGGGTACCCTGAATCTTCATGCCAACCACACTTGAAAGACTTGTACTTTATAAATTTACACAATTCCTTTTCAGCCTACCTAAATTGGTGACTATCTCTGTTTTTCATAAGTTCTATATATGCTTCCAATCAGCTTTATAGGATTGTCTCTTGTCCAATTTTTTCAAAAGGAAGAAAAACTTCCCTGTGTCCCCATTTTTTTTAATAGCATGCAAAATGTTATGCACCTCAGTCAAAACCCACTAAGTTATTTTTTTTCCAAGTCCCAAACATTGCAGTCCCAATTTTGGGGGGATGACATCCGATTAAAGGAAGGCTGCAGAGGAAAACAATAGTTTTAGTCTATGGGAGTTTAATATGTGGAAGTTTCCAAAACTGCATAATACATAAAACAGAGAGAAAAGGCTTTATCTGTGATTGAGGTGTCTGAATCTCACCATTTGGCTTTCTGCTGAAGGTAATCTCTGGTATTATTCAAGAACTTTGATAATTGCAGCATGAGAAACAACTTAAGTATCCCAGAAATCAATGGCCTCCCTTTAGATATTGATCAAGTTCTTCCTGCCCTGCAGATATATTCTCACAATCTAGGAGCTCAGGATCCCTGTCAGGAGCTGCCATACATAATCAAAACTCTCTTCTCAACACATTCTCTGGCTTTGCTTTTTTCGTCCAAGGGGTAGCAGTGTTATCTAGTTGGAATTATTGATTGACAGACTCAAGTGGCACTGCCCCCAGCATTTACACATTTAATAGGCTTGGAGGGTGGGGAGCCATTAGAATGTAATGGCTTCCTGATTTTTCAAATGCACCCCAGTGAGCTATACTGCCTATTTGTAAATCAATGAATTAATTATTGTCGAGATAAACACAGTGCTTTGCAACAGAAACTCTAAGGTGCCCACAGAAATGACACCAATCATCTTCTCATTCCTCATTCAAATGTTTTCTTGCCACATTGTGTCCTCCCCCCTCTCCTGTACTGTTTGCTATCTGGAAGTCTGGGTAACCTATAGCTGCATATAACTCTCCAAGTTCATGTTATTCTTCCCATGTGTCTCAAGATCATGCTGCTGAAAGTAGGAACAAAATGGTTACATTTCAGCTATAGTTTTTAGGTTAAAAACCTGAAATAAAGGTGGAAATCGGAATGTAAGTTTTTTTCAGAGTTGAACTCCCATTTCCATATTTAAACCCTCTTAAACCTCAACATTTATTACAATTGCTTTGTCAAACCCCCCACCTTATTTTTTTTGCTACAATAGCAATACTGCCAAGTTAGTTAAGATGAGAAAAGGACTGGCCCTGGTATCAGTTCAGTTTCTGTGGCTGAGGATGATCTTGAATCCAGATGTCCCTTGTTCATTTCAATATTTCTTTGCACTAATTGCATTATTTCTTGTAAGAGATGCCCTTGTTTTGAATAAATATCCAGTAGAGTGACATATAAAACTGATGTTTTTGCTTGCTTTGGAAAATAGGACTATTTAGGTTTTGACCTGATCGGAAATGGAACATGAATCTCAAAACCTTCCAAAATGCTTATTACCAATTAATTAATTAACTCTTCATGTTTAATAAACTCTTCAGGAATAAAAATGGATACTTTTTCAATACACACACACACACACACACACACTACTCTTATTGCATTCAGCACTCAACCCATGCTTCATGGGTACAAAACATTAGATCATTCAAGAAAAATACAAATATATAAAAAAAGAAAATTTATTATAGGTTTAATGATAAAATGTGAACACTAGGGTTTTTTGCATGTAGATGATGATGTATGAAGTTTAAAAAACAAGAAGTTTTTTAAGAAGTTAAAAACATTGTTTAAAAAACAATGAAGGAAATATTGTAGAGATATGGTGGAAGGAAGAATGCTAGAAAAGGTATGGAGAACTATAAATATATAATGTTAGTGGAGCCTACTTTGTATTGCTTCCTTTTCTTTTTCTGACTTCATTCCATTAATTTCTTTTTCTCACTGTTTCTTCATTCATTTCTATCTTTTGCATAATGTTGCTTACCCTAAAAAGGTAAAGGATGATGGGTGTGCATGTAATGTATTATACTATTGAGTTCCAGCCTGGAGCTCACCAAACAAGCCAGAATGCACCCTCCCCTCCTTTCCTGCAATGTCTTCGCTAAGCCATCAGCTTTCCTACCACACATCCCGATGTCCTCATCGAGCTGCCAGCTGCCTTCCTGCCTTTCCTGCCCATCGAGGAGAGACAGTGCAGCCAGATCGCGATGGCATGGGCAGCTTGCCAGATGAGTCGGGTGTCTGGAGCTGTGGGATGTGAGTACTGCCTCATTGGGCTGGTTCTGATTCCCAACTGACAGGCATCGAAGACTTGAGGTGCAGATTGGTGGAAGGGTTTTCTAACTATCGGATGGTAATTACCAGTTCGGCAGATAACGGGGAAATAGAAAGGGTTGGGTTAGAGTACGTAGGAATGCCGGGGAGACAGATGCTGTACCGCTGACTTTGAATGAATCATTGCTTCTTGGGCTTGCTGGTATTGTAGCATGGAGTAAAGATACTACCGGGAACGCCTGTTTGGTCTGTATTTATTTCATCCATTCTATTGCCTGCCAGACTTGCTAAGAGTAGCTGGGATATAGCTTTATAGCATTTAAGACGAAAAAAAATATATGTAATTTGTTAATTCAAATTACATGCAAATACAGAAACACGGAGAGATATAAGCATATATTTGTGCAGATGTACATATATGCTGTGATCTGAACACCAACAAAGCCGTAATTCTACTGTATAAATGTCCCATTCACTCTCTTGTCATTTCCGTACAAGGATGTTTTTGCAACATTTTAATATTTTCCTGGATGTTTAAGTAGTGGGAAAAAATAACTTTCATACTCATTGCAGTGGGACTTTGACTACTAAAAATAATTAGACCGAGAGGGAACGATTCTCGCATATTGCCAATACCAACCATCTAACTCCTCAAAGCAAGCCAATTTTAGCTCAAAGCATACTGAAGCTCTCCCAATAGGATTACTTATCATCATGATATATGCATGTTATTACCAGCTTTCCAAATCTGGTATGCTCCAGATACTCTGGACTACAATTCTTAGAGTCCTTAGCCAGTGTGTCCAAGGCCTAAAAATTTCAGTTCCAATTTCTAACACACCAAGAATAGTCTGGGAAGATATTATCATATATTTTCCTTGCAATACAGAGGAAGGCTGAATAAAAGACTGTAGCTCTGTAAGTCTGAAATCGAAAAAAGATTAATATTTTGAAAAAAAGTTGTCTCAGAAGCAAGCATACCTGGTGTAGCAAGTACAGCAGCCAAGTGTAAAAGAGGGCAGAAATGCCCTCAATCAATCAATCAGCATAGAACTGGAAGGGACCTTGGAGGTCTTCTAGTCCAACCCCCTGTTCAAGCAGGAGACCACATATCATTTCAGACAAGTGACTGTCCAATCTTTTCTTAAAAACCTCCAGTGATGAAGCGCTCACGATTTCGAAGGCAAGCTGCTCCAGAGGTTAATTGTCCTCACTGTTAGGAAGTTTCTCCTTAATTCCAGGTTAATTCTGGACCCACAGGCATGGCTAGTACTGGCAAATAGAATGCAGTGCTGCTTTAAATCTGTAGAGATTCTCAGTCATCCAGATCATGGTTGTCTCAGAGGTGCTTTTTCAGAAGGCAACTGGAGTTTCTTGTTTTTTCCTTTTGAAGACATTTTGCTTGTCATCCAAGAAGCTTCTTCAACTCTGACAGGATAGTGGTGAATGCAAGAATTTATATTCCTTGCAGATAGTTGGTAATCTGCATCCTTTTAGAGGGTCATTGAAGCACTTGGAGGACAGATTACCAGCAAGGAATATACATCCTTCCATTCCCCACTATCCTGTCAGAACTGAAGAAGCTTCTTGTATGCAAAGCAAAACGTCTTCAAAAGAAAAAAAAACAAGAAACTCCAGTTGCCTCCTGAAAATGCACCTTTGGGGCAGTGCTGCTTTGTGCTCCTCTTTAAAATGCCTGGGTTCAAGAGCTGCTATTTAATTCTCTACAATGCTCAGAATGGCACTCTCTTATGAACACTGTGGTTAATAAGCATGGTGCTTCTGGTCTCACTGGTCAGACATTACTGCCAGATAAGCTGACTGGCATGCTGTAACTAGTCAATGCTTCTACCAGATATAAGAATTGTGATGTTTCAAGTTATTTAGGCAAGCACAGCCCTCTACCCTCATTGCTTTTACAATGTTCATCTTGGCTCAGACTAAGACAAAATTGCTCTGTGATGAAATTAATCAAAGTTCCCCAGAAAAGTGCTAGATACAATTGTTTCTAATGGCTTATTCATTAGTAATTGCATCCACATAATATGCCTAACCCGATTACCAATGTTTATGCAATATATTAAATCATAAATTAACAAAACAGGTTGGGTTCATAGACATGTTAAGTCATAACAAAAATAAATCAAACTGTGCTACTTAATCTACAGGGCTTTTTCTGACCTAGTTGAACATGTTATGTGAACATAAATATTTAATTGTATTTCAGATCAAAACTTATGGTTTTGCTTGGAATGAAGCTTACAGGTAGCATTAAAGGTAAAGGTAATTCCCCTTGCACATATTGTATGTGCTAGTCATTTCTGGCTCTAGGGGATGGTGCTCATCTCTGTTTCAAAGCCAAAGAGCCAGTGCTGTCCGCAAATGTCTCTGTGGTCATGTGGCCAGCATGACTAAATGCCGAAGGTACAGAGAACGCTGTTACCTTCCTACCAAAGGTGGTCCCTATTTTTCTACTTGCATTTTTACATGTTTTCCAACTGCTGGTTTGGCAGAAGCTGGGACAAGTAACAGGAGCTCACTCTGTTACATGGCACTAGGGATTCAAACTGCTAAACTGCCGACCTTTTGATTGACCAGCTCAGCGTCTTAGCCATTGAACCACCCTGTCCCTTCACAGGTAGCATTATTATCATGCGAAGAATAGTAGTCCAGAAAGATGAATAAGGGGTGAACCAATATAATATGCTGAAAGAATGTCTTCTGAACAATAGAACCAAATCAGTATGAAATCTGTCTACTATATTGCAGTCTCAGCTCCACCCTTCCACTAGCATGTCGGGTTTTTCACTAATTGCATCTAAACAAACATGCCCTGGCAACTGTTTTTTTCCTGCTGTGTCCTTATCATGTTCCCGTCTTCTTGCCCACAAATAATCAAGGAAACAAATTTAAATATCAATAATAATACACCAAGATAACATACAATTTTCCCACTGTCCAAGAGCAGCCTGAAGGTAGGTAAATCTGTGAGCTTTGCCATCATTATATTAAAGTGGAGTCAGGTGACTGACTGTGACAGAGCAACAGAGACAAAATGGAGATGGCCAGTGGGGAAGTTTTATGCTGGTCTACTTTTCTATTAACTCAAGTATAGGTGAAGAGTGTGATCCTTCATGAATGGGAGAGGTCTTAAGACCAGAAGAGTTATTCAGCCAGTTCTGACAGATTCTGGAGAACCAGTAGCAGAAATTTTGAGTAGTTCAGAGAACTGGTAAATACCATTTCTGGTTGGTCTCACCCCTATCTATTTGCTGCCTCCTGGGTCCCAGCTGATCGGAGCCCCAACTGATCGGCTGGATCTTCTTTTGTTGCCCTGCACAGGAGAACGGAGCTGGAAAGCAGGTTAGTGGGATGTGGTGGAAATGGGGATTTTACAGTATCCTTCCCCTGCCACACTCACCAAGCCATACCCACCAAACCACACCAAGCCGACTAAGCCACGCAATACCCACCAAGCCACGCCCATAAAACCAATAGTAAAAAATATTGAATACCACCACTACTTAAGACTCTGAAAGATCACTGTTCATAAAGAATATGTGCATAGTATTTTCCACTCTGGAAAGAGTTAAATAAATGGCAAGAATCATTAAATAAATGCCAAGAAATGCCTGCCTCCTCCTCATTCTGCTGAGGAAAACAACTTTGGTGGAATAGGATGTTAATAATTTTACAATGGTAAAAATGTGACTATTACGATTTATTAGCTAATATAATGCTTTCCTCACTATGTCCTTTTTGTCTTTTCTCATAAGTTGAACCATTTTTGCTGGAACTCTTGAGCTTCAAATATTTTATTATTTGCTCCTTATTTTCAACAGTTATTATAACTCTCTGGCTAGCATGGAAGACAAAGTTTGGTTCCCAAAGTCAACTTCTGCAAAACTCATTCTGTATGACGGAATGCTATATCTCTTTCAGCTGGGATATTTTTTCCTAACCCGTTCATTTAATTTAAGCCAAGTTTTATCATGTCAATTTATATCACACATATTTATGTGTGAGCACATGCACACACACGCACGCACACACACTGCAATCAATAACAATATGAACTTTTCAGGCAGCTTCTTGTTCTTTCGTCTCTCTTCATTTTACCTGAACGTGGAACATTCAAAATAAGGACATCAGCAGCTATGGAAGTTGAAAGAAACTCAATGCTGGCAGAATGAAAAGCCTCCACACAGATTCAATGTCATAGTTCAAATTGAAAGTGTCATAGATGGTGATCCCTAAGGCCCCTGTTTTGGGGTGAGGCTTATCAGTGCTTTCAAAATACTTACCATAATGGGTACAGATGGTGCCCGCCAGTTTTCCACAGCTCCCAGCCACAAACAGATGTCTTTGTTACATGCAACATGACCGCATGTAACAAAATATGACAGGAAGCATAGGTAGAGAAGGAAACAGTGCATCCCTCCCTTCCTTCCTCTCTCTACCCTGCCGCACCCCCTCTTTTAACTCAAATTGGCTGGCAAGCCTGAATTTTTGCTCCCGGCATCGAACTCTTCTATGATGCCTCTTTGAACAGCAGACAGCTTGCTAACCTGCCTCATGTGGGTGTTACAAATGGATTAGCTACTTCAGGCTTAAGTCTGAATAGGAATCACAACTCTTCTCACATGTCTGGGCTCCTGGGAATACAGGAGGAGGCTTCTTGCAATAGCTCCTTCCCAGGAATTCCATTCTTTCATGCCAGCTAAACACCCAGAAAATGTGCATTTAGCAAGAAACAGAGGTTCGCGTACCATTTCTCACACCGCTCAGAGAGAGATCTAAAGGGAGAAGAGCAACTTTACCCAAAGCTCAGAGGCAGAGTGGCTTTCTTCTTCCTCTGCTTTTTTTTTCCTCCCATGTTTTCTTGTTTGTTTTATTTTTGCTTTTACACTTTACTTCCCATTGTTGATAGAAGGAAAATGCATGCAAGCTGCAGGGCTGACATATATTTCAGTCAGCACAGGAAAAGGGATATTTGGGGATTAGAGAGGTTATGGATTCTGTGGATCAAAGGCTTCTTGATAATTGCTTCATTTTCCCTTTATAGTCTTGGTATATCAGATGGACCAGGTTGGGAGATGGTGCTGCAGCAGGTGAGGAGGTAGGCTGCAAGGTCAAAGTTATCATTCCATGATGGACCTCAATATCTTCATCAAGAAGTGATGTTCTATAGTCTTACAGGACTTTTTTTTTCTTTGCTCACAACTCCCATCCAGGTGTTGAGTTTTATTTTTATTAAACATCAATTAATCAAAACATAACCTTTCTATATTTGACAAGACCTTCCTATGCATATCTAGTTGTTATGTTACTCACAATCCTGTGAATAAACCATGCATGGCAGATGGGATTGAATCTACAAGGGAGAGTTGCATCTAACACACTGTGAATCATGCACAGCAACTTGGAATCTCTTCTTTTTGGGTCTACTATTCATAGATCTCAAACTTAATCAGTGAAGTGATTCCTTTCTTCCTTCCTTTCATCCAAAGGTAAAAAAATCATTGCCTGTCCCTTATATCCAATAGAAGATGTTGTTCATCCTCGTGGCTATACACAAGAAGAGCTGCCTCTGGTTGCCTCTTTGGGCTCTGATGTGGTCAGATCTGGAACAAAGCAACTCAACTTTGTTCAGTCAAATGAGTACCATATAAGAATTATATGATCACTACAAAAGTGTAGATGAAATATAAAACAGATGGACAAAAGGTAGTTTTTTAAAAAATATCCAATATTCTTATCAACAAGTTTGAAGGCCAATATGTGGTAAGTTCAAGCTCAGAAGAAATGCACTGGAATATGCTTGACATCTAAAGGATAGAATAAACCTAGTCCTCCCATAATAACCGGAAATTAGGCTATTTTGCTGTTTACAATGGTTTGGTTTATGTGAGCATTGGAGGCAAATACAGCTACAGATGTGTTTAAAAAATATTGTGTACTTGGATTATTTATCTGTATTTATTGTAGGAGACGACCAGACTGAGTCCGAAGGAAGGGTGAAACATGTCATAAGTCATAAGTCTCTTCATGCCCACAAGAGATCAAAATTGAGCCCACTTTGAATTCCACTGTCACTTATCTATGGGCTGTTAGTAGTGAAATAAATCTTTATACCCATTTGAACTGCCTGGGCAGTTCACAAATTGTCAACAACCTGGCAAGGTAATTCTAACAGAGACTTTTATTTGGAGTGTTCAGAGTTTATCTGCAGTGCTGGAATGTCCGATCACCAGTTCAAACCAGCAACCTTTTTTGGATGGTAGGAATGCATGATATTGCCCCTTATGCATCCTTAAAACGATGAAGGTGACCTACAGGTATATTTTCTTGTCAGTTTTCTAAATACAATTTTTTATCTCTTACTTAAAGCTCTGCTATCCGTTTGTCTGTGGCATGTGACTGTCTCCTAAACTCTGCTTTGATGAGGTAGCTTGTTCCTCTGATTATTCCTCTGAATCAATGGTTAAGCCCCTCTCACACAGTACCAATGGATGGAAAGAGGATGTAAAACGGAGAGAAACACTTGCCATCCGTTGGTTAACACGATGCATCCGTTCTGTATTCACTGCGCCCATTTTTCATCCTCTCTATCCATCCAGCATCCGTCAACTGACATTTCATCTGCTCAAAAAGTTTTGAGCTGCACAAAACTTGTTGAGCAGAAAATGTATCCAACGCGTCCATTCTGCATCTGCAACGCATACGGAGAACATCCGTTCAATATCCATCGTCATCCGTTACGTGTCCGCTATATCTGCTAGGCATCCGCTATGCATCCGCGCAAATCGTATGCGCTTCAGTGGAAAACGGACACAAAGAGGAAGCGAAACGGATGCGGAACGGACACGCAGCATTAGTAGCATGGATGGAGAAAGGATGAAAGCAGATGCAGCTCACATGCAAAGCATTAAAACGGAAAAAACATTCGCAGAGGGGACGTATCTCGGATATTTAGGATGTCTAGAGGATGCCTAGAGGATGCAAAAGGACATCTAGCGGAAAACCTATATTTCCTATAAAAAGGGGGAGGAACTCACCTGGATCTCACTTTCAGTCCAGCAGCCCTGCGGTGCAGACCTCTTCAGCCTTCATCTGGCTCTTCCTCTTCCACAGCATCCAGTCATCTCCACCATGGATCATCACACACTCCTTTTGGTAGCCACCATCGTTCTACAACAGTGCGAAGCCATCTACAGGCTCTTTCACCTGTTCTACGCGAAGAATAGGAGGCGGACAAGAAGTGTCTCGGTCCAAAGATGGATCACAAGAAGAGCAGAGTACGGACTGTATAACAAGCTGATGGTGGAGCTGAGGAACGAAGACACTCGTGCATTCCAAAACTTCATGAGGATGCCACCAGCCATTTTGGACGAAGTTGTGCAGCGGCTGAGACCCAAGTTGACCAAGGCAAACACCAACTTCTGGCCCAGCCTGGACCCTGGGCTGAAGCTGGCATTGACTCTGCGCCACCTGGCCTCCAGGACCACGTACAGGAGTATGCAGTACGACTGGAGGGTGCCACACAACACCATCAGCATTGTGGTCAGAGAAGTGGTGCAGGCCATCATCGAAGAATACCTGGAGGAGCTCCTCCAGTGCCCCTCCACTGAAGAAGGATGGAAGAAAGTTGCAGAGCAGTGGTATCAGAAGTGGAACTTCCCCCACACTGTTGGAGCCATAGATGGGAAGCACGTGGCCTGCAAAGCTCCAGCCAACTCAGGATCCACTTATTTAAACTCCAAGGGTTTCTTCAGCATCATCCTCTTC
This sequence comes from Laticauda colubrina, assembly GCA_015471245.1. Classification (NCBI taxonomy): domain Eukaryota; kingdom Metazoa; phylum Chordata; class Lepidosauria; order Squamata; family Elapidae; genus Laticauda; species Laticauda colubrina. The sequence goes on from BLBF01000042.1 coordinate 440,082, forward strand.
GCCATGGTCGATGCTGACTACAAGTTCATATACATCGATGCTTCAGGCAACGGGTCAGCTTCAGATGTCCAGGTATACAACGCCAGTGACCTCAAGGAGGGGCTGGAACGCAACCTCATCATGGGCTTCCCAGATCCAGACCCCCTGCCCAACGACACACAAGATGTGCCCTACTTCATCATGGGGGATGATGCCTTCTCCCTCAGAACCTACCTCATGAAGCCCTACACTTCCAGATGCCTCACCCGTGAAGAGAGGATCTTCAACTACAGGCTGTCCAGGGCAAGGCGGGTGGTGGAGAACACCTTTGGCATCCTGGCCAACAGGTTCCAAGTACTTCTCACCACCATGCAGCATCTCCCACAGATCGTGAGGAGGATCGTGGAAGCTTGCTGCATCCTGCACAATCTCATGTGCACCAGCTACCCAGTGTTGCAGAACAGGCTCATGGACCTCCAACAAGGCAATGGGGACATGGAGCCTGGTGAATGGAGGCAAGGGCGAAACCTGATAGACGCTGCGGATGTGCAAGGCCCCAATAGAAGTTAACATGAAGGGAAGAAGCAGCGCAACCTCCTGAAACACTGGTGCAACTCCCCAGCTGGAGAAGTGGAGTGGCAAGACAGGATGATAGATGCTTAATGGATGCTTCCTTCAGCCTGTCTCATCACACTGATGAGATTGGGCCATGTATGTTGAGTGGGCCTTCAATGAACAGGACATTTAATAAAGAGTTGTGTTTATGTTGAAATGGGTGGATGAATGATTAAATTGTTATTGATAATAAAGGGCCAAAGGTGTGGCACCTGGGAGGGTGGACCATACAGTCCCACTATGCTTGCACTGGAGGTTTATCTATCCCACAGCTATTTCCCATCCCACAGGTATCCTAACCCATTCCACAGGTATTACCCATCCCAAAGGTATCCCTGCCCATCCCACTGCTATCCTTACCCATCCCACAAGGATGCAAAGGCTTAAACCATTTCTAAAAGTTTCCACCAAGACTTTATTTAATAAAATAAATGAAGCAAGTGTGTGAAGCAAAGATAATCTTTATTAATAACAAGTTGTAAAAGAAAAATGACCCAAGTGTCCCAAGCAAAGATAAAGTCAACAGGTAGCCACCCAGTCTCTGGCACTCTTCTTGGTCACTCTGAGGCATGCCCAATCTCAGGGGTGAAGGGTCCAGGTGCTGTGGAGGTGGCTGCTGCTGGAATGCTGGTCTGAGGCACCATTGGGGTGCCTGGCCTCGAGAGGACAACAGGGGATGGTGTGTGGAGGAAGCTCTCAGAGAGCTGGCTCAGTCCTGTGATGTTGAGAGCCCCTTCCTCCAGGACATGGGGTGTCAGCCCCAATACCAATGACAGATGTTCTGAGGCCGGGCTTGGCTGTGGGGTGGAGGAAGGAGCAGTGTAGTGGAGATGTCTGGTCTGCAGCTGAGCGAGGTGAGGCGTGGGTGGCATCTGTGGCCTGGGTGGCATCGGTGGCGTGGGTGGCATCAGTGGCGTGGGTGGCATCGGTGGCACCGGTAGCATTCGGTGTACCTGTGCCTGAACTGGGAAGGGCTGCCTGTGCTGCTGGAGCTCCTGGTAGCTGTAGCCTTGGTAGGTGAGGGGCTGTGGAAAGCCTTGGAAGGGCAGTGACATCACCTGGGGTGGAGGAGCAGACCTGGACTGGGTGGGAGCAGGTTCAGCTGGGTCTGGAGGGTTCTGAAGAAGACCGGTGATCCTGTCCTTGATCACCTGGTACTGTGATTCAGACATGTTCATGAGGGTCTGGTTGACGTAGGTGAGGAAGGGCTTGCAGTTTGAGGATGGGACGTCGGTATGTACCAGCTAAGATAGGAGATCTATGCTGCTTCTGATGGTGTCCCTGATCTCCAAGAGGACAGTGTGGCTCTGCCCCTCCGGTCTGCCTTTCTGCCTGCTTTCTGTGTAGGTGGAGCTGGGGGTGGGGGTGGGTTGGTCTCTGGTGGCAGTGCCCTCTCCTTGCTCCCACTGCCTCAGGGGGTCCTCCATGCGCTCCGCCACGGGTAGTGCAGCTGTCGGGGGGTGTCCCTGGGACGCTCCACAGATACCTGCCTGGACAGAGGAGCTGACTCTTGGCCAGAAGAGGACTGGCTTTCTGCGGGCTGCCTGAGAGAGAGGGTTGTGAGAGTGGCTGCTCCTTGGTGGCAGATCTCACCCTCCAAGAAGCTGCACTTGGCCATCAGATAGATCTCCCGGTCCATCAGCTTGACCGTGGCCTGGCCAGATTTCTTGAGGTGCAGCTTCCCATACCAGGTGTACATGTGCTTCCACCAAATGAGGAGCACCTCCGAAGTGTAGCCCAGGCTCTCTGCCTTCTCTCTCCAAGCAGCCTGCTTCCTTTTGGTGTCTCGATAGAGCATGTGTCCCTTCCGCCAAAGATACTCGTTCTCCCTCAGCCATTCCAGCACCTCATCCTCATGTTCCTCTTCAATGGAGTACTGCCTTCTCTCCCATTCTCATTCTCGCGTATGCCTCTTCCTCCCTCTGGCGGGCCATCTGGGCCCTCATCAGAGGGGCTTCGAGGTTGTAGGTGCTGCTACTCCACATCACCACCAGCAGCAGCAACAACAACAACAATAGCAGCAAAAGTAGGACCAGCAGCAGCACCAGCAGCACCAGGATCAGCAGCAGCAGAATAAGCACCAGCAGCGCCAGCAGCACCAGCAGGACTAGGAGCACCAGCAGCAGAGTAAGCACCAGCAGGACCAGGAGCACCAGCAGGACCAGGAGCACCAGCAGCATCAGTAGCACCAGCAGGACCAGGAACACCAGGAGCACCAGCAGGACCAGCAGGACCAGTAGCAGCACCAGCAGAGTAAGCACCAGCAGAAGCACCAGCACCAGGAGCAGCATCAACAGAAGCTCCCACACCAGAAGAGTCAGCCCGAGCAGCAGAAGCCCCAGCAGAAGCAGAGTCAGGGCCAGGGGGGGTGATGGTGGCCCTGTCCCTCTTGCTAGGCTTTCTCTTCTTCCCCATGGTTGTTGGCTGGCTGGCTGGCTGGCTGGCTGGAGCTGTGCCTGGCAGCAGGTCTTTCCTCTGAATGGTTGCTTGCGAGCTGCTTCCCTTTATATCCATGGGGCTGACGCAATACATCCTCCCCGCATGCGCAGTGAACGCTCTGCATCCGCTAGGCATCTGCTAGGCATCTACTCTGCATCCGCTCTTTCCGCTGCGCGTCCACTTCGCTGTGCTCCCCCGGAAGCCCTGCAGATGTGCTATTCGCTTCCATCCGCTTCCATCTGCTAGGCTTCCGTGGAGCATCCACTTTACATCCTGGCTACATCCTCCCCCCGTCCATTCCTTTCCATTGTTGTCCGCTCTGCTTATGGAAATTCGGGGCACTTTTGAGATAAGATAAGAACGGATGGAACATTTTCTCGTCCGCTGTGTCCTTTTTACGGTTTTGCATCCATCGGCCAATGTGACAGGCCCTTTACCACATTCTCTAATGTCTTCTAAAGTTATATTATCAGTAACTCTGAAGTAGGACAGTGTATATAATACTTGTCTCATATATAGACTGTTGCTGGTTTGAAACCCAGCAGAAATCTTAAAAAATATTCTTTGTCTTTCAACAACCTACTTTTCCAGTTTTTTTCTACAGTTAAATCCAGTAGTAGACTGTTTCATCACTTTTCCAATCACTCAAAATAATTTCCGGGTTTTAAATCTTGATGAATGTAGATGAATTGTATCCCTAAAGGCCTTGTCACACTGACCAACGGATGCAAAACGTTAGTAAAAAGGACACAACGGACGAGAAAAATGTTCCATCCGTTGTTATCCGCTCTCAGAAGGGGCAAAAATTTGCATAACCAGAGCGGATAACATGGAAAGGAATGGATGCGGGGAGGATGCAGGGCGGATGGAAAGCAGATGCGGAACGGAAGCCCAATGGATGGAAGCGGATGGGAGCGGATGGCATATCCACTAGGCTTCCGGGGGATCTCAGCAAAGCGGACGCGGAACGGATACAGTGGATGCACAGCGGAGGAAGCGGATGCAGAGCGGAAGCCTAGCGGATGCACAGCGGAAGCCTTGCGGATGCACAGCAGAAGCCTAGCGGATGCCTAGCGTTAATGCGCACACAGGGAGGATGCATTGCGTAAGCCCCGTGGATATAAGGGAAGCAGCTCGGAAGCAGGTCACCATTCAGAGGAAAGACCTGCTGCCGGATGGATTGACAGCCTTCCTGCCCTGCCTGCATGCCTGCCTGCAAGCCTTGCTGCAAGCTTTGCTGCCAGCCTTCCTGCCAGCCTCCCTGCCAGCCTTGCTGGCTACCTGCCTGCCAGCCTTGCTGCCAGACAGTCTGCCTGCCAGCCTTGCTGCCTGTCTTCCTGCCAGCCTTTGTTCATGTCTGCCTGCCAGCCTTGCTGCCTGCCAGCCAGCCAGCCTTGCTGCCAGCCTTGATGCCTGCCTCCCTGCCAGTCTTCCTGCCAGACTTGGTGCCAGCCTTCCTGCTAGCCTTGGTGCCAGCCTTCCTGCAAGCCTTGGTGCCTGCCTGCCTGAAAGCCTGCCTGCCAGAAAGCCTGCCTGCCAGCCTGCCTGCCAGCCTTGGTGCCTGCCTGCCTGCCAGCCTTCCTGCCAGCCTTGGTGCCAGCCTGCCTGCCAGCCTTGGTTCCTGCCAGCCTCCCTGCCAGCCAGCAACCCCACAACCATGCAGAAGCACAGCAAGCCTCAGCCATCTGCTGCCAGCCCTTGCAAGAGGTACAGGGCTACCATCCCGCCCCCTGGCCCTCACTCTGGTTCTGCTGGGGCTTCTGCAGCACGGGCTCGCTCTTCTGGGGCTGGGGCTTCTGCTGCTTCTGCTTCTGGAGGAGCTGATGACAAGCACTCCACCACCAGCCACCTCCACAGCACCTGCACCCTTCACCCCTGAGACTGAGTGACCAAGAGGAGTGCCAGAGACTCGTTTTTGTTTTATAGCTTGTTGTTAATAAAGTCTATTTTTGATTCACACACTTGCTTCATTTTTTTTTTAATAAAGTCTTGCTGGACACTTTTAGAAATGGTTTAAGCCTTTGCATGCTTATGGGATGGTTTAAGATAGCAGTGGGATGGGTTGAGATAGCAGTGGGATGGGCAGGGATACCTTTGGGATGGGAAAAAGCTATGGGATAGATAAACCTCCAGTGCAAGCACAGTGGGACTGGATGGTCCACCCTCCCAGGTTCCACACCTATGGCCCTTTATTATCAATAACAATGTAATCAATCATCCAAACATGTCAACATAAATACAACTCTTTATTAAATGCACTGTTCATTGTAGGCCCACCCAACATACATGGCCCAATCTCATCCGTGTGATGAGACAGCCTCAAGGAAGCATCCATTAATCATCTATCATCCTGTCTTGCCACTCCACTGCTCCAGCTGGGGAGTTGCACCAGTGTTTCAGGAGGTTGCGCTGCTTCTTCCCTTCACGTGAGGCTCTGTTGGGGCCTTGCACATCCTTAGTGTCTATCAGATTTTGCCCTTGCCTCCATTCCCCAGGCTTCATGTCCCCATTGCCTAGCTGGAGGTCCACGAGCCTGTTCTCCAAGACCGGGTAGCGGGTGCGCATGAGATTGTGCAGGATGCAGCAAGCTTCCATGATCCTACTCACGGTCTATGGGCGATGCTTCATGGTGGTGAGAAGTACCTGGAACCTGTTGGCCAGGATGCCAAAGGTGTTCTCCACCACCCGCCTTGCCCTGGACAGCCTGTAGTTGAAGATCCTCTCTTCACGGGTGAGGTGTCTGGAGGTGTAGGGCTTCATGAGGTAGGTTGTGAGGGAGAAGGCATCATCCCCCACGATGAAGTAGGGCACATCTTGTGTGTCATTGGGCAGGGGGTCTAGATCTGGGAAGCCCATGATGAGGTTGCGTTCCAGCCCCTCCTTGAGGTCACCTGGGAATCTGAAGATGAGCTGTTGCCTGAAGCATCGATGTACATGAACTTGTAGTCAGCATCGACCATGGCAAAGAGGATGATGCTGAAGAAGCCCTTGTATTTGTGATAAGAGGACCCTGAGTTGGCTGGCGCTTTGCAGGCCACGTGCTTGCCATCTATGGCTCCAACGGTGTGGGGGAAGTTCCACTTCTGATACCACTGCTCTGCAACTTTCTTCCATCCTTCTTCAATGGAGGGGTACTGGAGGAGCTCCTCCTTGTATTCTTCGATGATGGCCTGCACCACTTCTCTGACCACAATGCTGATGGTGTTGGGTGGCACTCTCCAGCTGTACTGCATGCTCCTGTAGGCGGTCCCTTAGGCCAGGTGGCACAAAGTGAGTGCCACCTTGAGCCCAGGTTCCAGGCTGGGCCAGAAGTTGGTGTTTGCCTTGGTCAACCTGGGTATCAGGCGCTGCACAACTTCATCAAACATGGCTGGAGGCATCCTCATGACGTTCTGGAATATATGAGGGTCTTCGTTCCTGAGCTCCACCATCAGCTTGTTGTACAGTCCGTCCTCTGCTCTTCTGGTGATCCATATTCTATCCAGACGCTTCTTGGCCGCCTCTTTTTCTTCCTGTAGTAGAGTTCACAGAGCCTGTAGATGGCTTGGCACTCTTTCAGAAGGATGGTGGCTGCCAAAAGTACTTTATTATGATCCACGGTGGACATGACTGGATGCTGTGGAAGAGCAAGAGGCAGATGAAGGCTGCAGAAGTCCGCACTGCAGGGCTGCTGTTCTGAAAGTGAGATCCAGATGAGTTGCTCCCCCTTTTTATAGGCAGTATAGGTTTTCCCCTAGGCGTCCTTTTGCATCCTCTAGACATCCTCTAGACATCCTTAATATCCGAGATAGGTCCCCTCTGCGAACATTTTTTTGGTTTTACATGCTTTCTTTCCATCCTGCATCTGCTAGGCATCCATTCTGCATCCGTTCCACATCCGTTCCGCTTCCTCCCTGCATCCGAGCAGATGCGAGTTGCGTAGATGTGCAGCGGATGCCTCGCGGATATACCGGATGCGTGGTGGATGCAGAATGGACACATTGGATACATTTTCCGCTCAAAAGTTTTGAGCAGCTCAAAACTTTCTGAGCGGTCGAAACGTCAATAAATGGATGCTGGACGGATAGAGAGGAAGCAAAACGTATGCAATGAGTACAGAACGGATGCATCGCGTTAATCAACGGATGGCAAGTGTTTCTCTCCGTTTTACATCCTCTTTCCATCTGTTGGTGCAGTGTGACAGGGGCTTAAAATTACCTCTGGAAACTGACTAAAGAAATTATGAAACAATTACAAATTCTGATTGCTTCTGTATTTTGAAGCAGCAGTATTTTGTATACTAGGCATATTTCTTGTCATTTATTTGTTATGTATGTATTTAAACAAAGATATAGTTTCAGAAGATACTGTAAATAAGACTCCCAAGAGTTTTGTTTAAGATGGACAGGTACCAGTACCAATGTTGTAAATGTTGTAAATATATAATTTACAATGTTGTAAATTACTATTGACAAGTGTAACATTTAAAAAATTAAACATACCTGATGAAATACATTTAGTATGATATGAAACGACCACAAATCTTTGAACTTATGGCCAAAATTTTCATTTATTGCTATTTGTAAATGATACTTGTTAAAAAGAAGGAAAAGAAGGGGAAAGAACCTACTACAATATTGTAAAGCCCATGTCACACTGCCCAACAGATGCAAAAAGGACACAGCGGACGAGCAAAATGTTCCATCCGTTGTTATCTGCTCTCAAAAGGGGCAAAAATTTGCATAACCGGAGCGGATAACACAGACACGGGGAGGACGCAGGGCAGATGCAAAGCAGATGCGGAACGGAAGCCCAGTGGATGGAAGCGGATGAGAGCAGATGGCGCAACCGCTAGACTTCCGGGGGGCCTCAGCAAAGCAGACGCGGAACGGATACAGTGGATGCAGAGCGGATGAAGCGGATACAGAGCGGAAGCCTAGCGGATGCACAGTGGAAGCCTAATGGATGCCTGGCATTAATTGCGCATGCGGGGAGGATGCATTGTGTCAGCCCCGCAGATATAACGGAAGCAGCTCAGAAGCAGGTCGCCATTCAGAGGAAAGACCTGCTGCCAGACACATCGATTGCCTTGCCTGCCCTGCCTGCATGTCTGCCTGCCAGCCTTGCTGCCAGCCTCGCAACCAGCCTTGCTGCCAGCTGGTCTGCCTGCCAGCCTTGCTGCCAAACGGTCTGCTTGCCAGCCTTGCTGCCTGCCTTCCTGCAAGCCTTGGTTCATGTCTGCCTGCCAGCCTTGATGCCTGCCTTCCTGCCAGCCTTGGTTCATGTCTGCCTGCCAGCCTTGGTGCCTGCCTGCCTGCCAGCCTTCCTGCAAGCCTTGGTGCCTGCCTCCCTGCCAGCCTTGGTGCCTGCCTCCCTGCAAGCCTTCCTGCCAGCCTTGATGCCTGCCTGCCAGCCAGCCTTCCTGCCAGCCTTGGTGCCTGCCTCCCTGCCAGCCTTCCTGCCAACCTTGGTTCCTGCCAGCCTCCCTGCCAGACAGCAACCCCACAACCATGCGGAAGCACAGCAAGCCTCAGCCATCTGCTGCCAGCCCTGGCAAGAGGGACAGGGCTACCATCCCGCCCCCTGGCCCTCAGTCTGGTTCTCCTGGGGCTTCTGCAGCACGGGCTCGCTCTTCTGGGGCTGGGGCTTCTGCTGCTTCTGCTTCTGGAGGAGCTGATGACAAGCACTCCAGCACCAGCCACCTCCACAGCACCTGGACCCTTCACCCCTGAGACTGAGTGATCAAGAGGAGTGCCAGAGACTCATTTTTGTCTTATAGCTTGTTGTTAATAAAGTCTAATTTTGATTCACACACTTGCTTCATTTCTTTTTTTTTAATAAAGTCTTGCTGGAAACTTTTAGAAATGGTTTAAGTCTTTGTATGCTTGTGGGATGGGTTAAGATAGCTGTGGGATGGGTTGCGATAGCTGTGGGATGGGCAGGGATACCTGTGGGATGGTAATAGCTGTGGGATGGTAATAGCTGTGGGATAGATAAACCTCCAGTGCAAGGATAGTGGGACTGTATGGTCCACCCTCCCAGGTGCCACACCTACGGCCCTTTATTATCAATAATAATGTAATAATTATCCACACATGTCAACATAAACATAACTCTTTATTAAACGCCCTGTTCATTGTAGGCCAACCAAACATACATGGCCCAATCTCATCCGTGTGATGAGACAGGCTGAAGAAAGCATGCATTAAGTATCTACCATCCTGTCTTGCCACTCCACTGCTCCAGCTGGGGAGTTGCACCAGTGTCTCAGGAGGTTGCGCTGCTTCTTCGCTTCATTTGAGGCTCTGTTGGGGCCTTGCACATCCTCAGTGTCGATCAGGTTTCGCCCTTGCCTCCATTCCCCAGGCTCCATGTCCCCATTGCCTTGCTGGAAGTCCATGAGCCTGTTCTGCAAGACTGGGTAGCGGGTGCGCATGAGATTGTGCAGGATGCAACAAGCTTCCACGATCCTCCTCACGGTCTCTGGGCAATGCCAGAGACTGGGTAGCTGGCTACCTGTGGACTTTATTTGGACAATTGACTTGGGTCATTTTTCTTTTACAGCTTGTTGTTCAATAAAGTTTATCTTTGATTCACACACTTGCTTCATTTCTTTTTTTTAATAAAGTCTTGGTGGAAACTTTTAGAATTGGTTTAAGCCTTTGCATGCTTGTGGGATGGGTTAAGATAGCAGTGGGATGGGCAGGGATACCTGTGGGATGGGTAATAGCTGTGTTATGGGTTAGGATAGCAGTGAGATTGATAAACCTCCAGTGCAAGAATAGTGGGACTGTATGGTCCACCCTCCCAGGTGCCACACCTTTGGCCCTTTATTATCAGTAATAATGTAATAATTATCCACACATGTCAACATAAACACAACTCTTTATTAAACGCCCTGTTCATTGTAGGCCAACCAAACATACATGGCCCAATCTCATCCGTGTGATGAGACAGGCTGAAGGAAGCATCCATTAAGCATTTACCATCCTGTCTTGCCACTCCACTGCTCCAGCTGGGGAGTTGCACCATTGTCTCAGGAGGTTGCGCTGCTTCTTCGCCTCACGTGAGGCTCTGTTGGGGCCTTGCACATCCTGAGTGTCTATCAGGTTTCGCCCTTGTCTCCATTCCCCAGGTTCCATGTCCCCATTGCCTTGCTGGAGGTCCATGAGCCTGTTCTGCAAGACTGGGTAGCGGGTGCGCATGAGATTGTGCAGGATGCAGCAAGCTTCCACGATTCTCCTCACGGTCTCTGGGCGAAGCCGCATGGTGGTGAGAAGTACCTGGAACCTGTTGGCCAGGATGCCAAAGGCATTCTCCACCACCCGCCTTGCCCTGGACAGCCTGTAGTTGAAGATCCTCTCTTCACGGGTGAGGAGTCTGGAAGTGTAGGTTGTGAGGGAGAAGGCGTCATCCCCCACGATGAAGTAGGGCACATCTTGTGTGTCATTGGGCAGGGGTTCTGGATCTGGGAAGCCCACGATGAGGTTGCCTTCCAGCTCCTCCTTGAGGTGACTGGCGTTGTATACCTGGGCATCTGAAGATGAGCCGTTGCCTGAAGCATTGATATACATGAACTTGTTGTCAGCATCGACCATGGCGAAGAGGATGATGCTGAAGAAGCCCTTGGAGTTGAAATAAGTGGAGCCCAACTTGGGTGGTGCTTGGCAGGCCACGTGCTTGCCATCTATGGCTCCAACGGTGTGTGGGAAGTTCCACCTCTGATACCACTGCTCTGCAACTTTCTTCCATCCTTCTTCAGTGGAGGGGTACTGGAGGAGCTCCTCCTTGTATTCTTCGATGATGGCCTGCACTACTTCTCTGACCACAATGCTGATGGTGTTGGATGGCACCCTCCAGCTGTACTGCATGCTCCTGTAGGAGGTCCCTTAGGCCAGGTGGCGCAGAGTGAGTGCCACCTTGAGCCCAGGTTCCAGGCTGGGCCGGAAGCTGGTGTTTGTCTTGGTCAACCTGGGTGTCAGCCGCTGCACAACTTCGTCAAACATGACTGGAGGCATCCTCATGAAGTTCTGGAACGCCCAAGTGTCTTCGTTCCTGAGCTCCACCATCAGCTTGTTGTACAGTCCGTCCTCTGCTCTTCTGGCGAACCATCTTCGGATCCAGACTCTTTTTGGGTGGCTCCTTTTCTTCTCACAGTAGAGTTAGCAGAGCCTGCAGATGGCTTCGCACTGTTGCAGAGCGATGGTGGCTGCCGAAAGGACTTTGTTACAATCCACGGTGGACATGACTGGATGCTGTGGAAGAGGAAGAGGCAGATGAAGGCTGCAGAGGTCTGCACAGCTGGGCTGCTGTTCTGAAAGTGAGATGCAGGTGAGTTGCTCCCCCTTTTTATAGGCAGTATAGGCTTTCCGCTAGGCATCCTCTAGGCATCCTCTGGGCATCCTCTAGACAACCTTAATATCCAAGATAGGTCCCCTCTGCGAACGTTTTTTCCGTTTTAAAAGCTTTGTTTCCGTGCTGCATCCGTTCTGCATCCGTTCTGCATCCGTTCCGCGTCCGTTCTGCTTCCTCCCTGCGTCCGGGCAGATGCGAGTTGCGCGGATGCGCAGCGGACACCAAGCGGATATAGCGGATGCATAGCGGATGCGTAGCGGATTCGTAGTGGATGCAGAACGGATGAACTGGATACATTTTCCGCGCAAAAGTTTTAGGCAGCCCAAAACTTTAGGAGCGGATGAAATGTCAATAAATGGATGCTGGACAGATAGAGAGGAAGCAAAACGGAGGCAGTGAGTACATCGCGTTTTCGAACGGATGGCAAGGTTTTTTGTCCGTTTTACATCCTCTTTGCATCCGTTGGTTCAGCATGACATGGGCTTAAATAAGCAATTGGTTTCTGACGTACTCCTTTCTTTGTACGCCAATTGATTTATAAATATAAATGTTACAAACCATACTTTATAAGTTTGTATTTGCCTCACTATGTGATATATACAGCATAGAAGGAAGCCATTTTAGTTTAAATTCACTTAAACGTATTTAATCTTTGACAACTGAAGGAGTTAATTTGGAGAGGAGTTGTAAAATAGGATTGCAGAGGCCATGACATGATGCCCATCCCTAGAATAAACATATTGAACTGAGCCAATCAAAGAACTTTACTAAGAATTAGTAAAAGAAACACATGATGGAGTAACAATACAGTGAGAGTCCCAGCATGAATCAGATGTAGAAAAGTGTTGAGTGGGAAAGAGAGTGACATGAATCATATTGTGCTTGTTATGGTATTAAGAAAAGCACAGAGTTTGAATGAATGAGAATAAACACGTTGGAACTTATTTTGCTTGGAACTCTGGAACAAGTCACATGGTTCCTACACTGGAGGCGATCCTGGCAAGAAAAACTTTTTTTGACAAGCAGGAACATTTCAGAGAACATAAAGAACTTAACCTTTCTTAGGATTAGCACAGAGGGTGAGATACAATCTGTGATTTCCAAAGATATCATGCAACTAGGAAATTCTCATCATTAATAGGGCAGCATTTTGTAGGGGAGGGAATTTTAATGTGTGTAAGGTCTCTTGCACCACTTTCTACACCAAAAGATGCCCACTTTGAAGAAACTAATTCCATCCTTCTTTCTTTCCTCCCTCTCTCCCTTCCTTCCTTCCTTCTTTCTTTTTATCCACTTACCTACCTAGGGCTATGGAGATTTACACTAGTGCAACGGTGGCACTTAAAGGGAAGGACTTTCAGAGTTTTTCAATTTTTCCTTTTTTAATAAAATATTATATTTTTACTTCAAATTCCCAGAAAAGGGTCAATTGTACTTCTTGACTATTTCAGCTGGATTGGCCTTGGAAGCAACAAAAATGAACTGAGTGTGGGCGTGTTCTTAATTCATGGATTCATTCATTCACTCATTCATTCAACCCACCCCATACTAAGGATGGAAGGCATGCCATATTTTTCTGACTCACAAGTACAACACTTCTCATTTCACCATTCAAATGAATCAGAGCCATTTATTTACAGAGGCAAAGGCAGTTGTCTGTGGACATATTGATGTGCAACATAGCAGAAAGATCTCAAGCTGTTCTCCATTTCTGCATCTTCCAATGGATATTGTGTATGGTTTGGATATCTATCTGGAAGAAAAGGTTGAGCAACAATGGGAATGGACTTTAGCTGTGCAACTCTTCTGTGCTTTAAATCACTCCTGTCTACATGACTCAGTCATCATCCTGGTTATTTGCTGGGCTGAGCTTGTCAATCAGAAAGGTCAGCAGTTTGAAGGTTCGAATCCTAGCGCCACGTAACAGCTCCCATTATTTGTCCCAGCTTCTGCCAACCTCGCAGTTCAAAAGCATGTGAAAATGCAAATAGAAAAATAGGGACCACTTTGGTGGGAAGGTAACAGTGTTCCATGCACCTTCAGCATTTAGTCATGTCCACCACATGACCACAGAGACATTGTCAACCAAAAACATACTCCTTTGGTCTTTTTAGCTGCCAGAAAAAGGGAGTGGGGGGAAACAAGGCATTCTTGAAATACCTAGATAATCACCTTGGCAGCCCAAAGTTGTCAGAGCATAGGAAGATTATTGGAGATTATGATGGGTGGCTCTTGGAGATGGATGTGTCCCATTGGGGAAGTCACATCCAGGAGCTGAGGGAAAGACCAGGGACAAGGGGGAAATGTATGATTTAATTTAGTATCGACTGCACCCAGCCATACGCCAACATGGCCACTCCTAATAAATCAATTTACTTTTCTCTGAGATGCATCTAGAGACTTTTGATTTGAATGAGGGTGGATTTGTTGGAGCTCTGATAGATAGATATCTTTGAACAATGCTTTGAAAGCTTTGAAAGGGTGATGAGCACCACCCCCTAGAGTCAGGAATGATTAGCATGTATGTGCAAGGGGAACCTTTACCTTTAACATGTAAACTTAAACCATAAAAGGGGGGGGAGTATTTTTCAAGATAAAAGTTCAAGAGAGACCCTATGGTCCCTGGAGCAGCATCCCATTCCTTCCTCCCCATCTAGCAGAATCCTTTACTATTCAATGACTAAAATATTCTGGAACCCAAATCCTAACCACCTCCCCCTAATGACGACCTTCTCTCACCTCTAGGCTGAGACACACAGATTCATCCCACTCTTTTCCATGCTACCAACAGCCAGCCACAAAACACAGAAAAGAGCCCCCCCCCCCCAAAGGACAATTTATTGGTATGCTAACCATTCTTTCTTACCTAGGCAAAGATTTGATTCCGCTCAATTAATTAATTGGAATTGATTCAACGTTGATTTTTTTTTAATACAGAAAATCTTAAATCTAAAAAGCCCTCCAAAAGGTTAGCAAATGGATCTGATCTCATCTCTACAATCTTCTGCCGTGCTCCTGGTGTCTGTGCCAGAATTTAGATAAGCCTTTTATCTGGATTTCTTTTTCCCTCTTTTTTTCCAGAGAAAGAGGACAGTGAAAAAATTAACATACTGTGTGTCTGCCCTCATTTGTTCTCTACCTTGTAGCATCCAACAGAGCTTTGGAACAATTCTGACCTACATAGAAGAATGCTTTCTTATTAATTTAAAACATTTTACTCACTCTTTAACTGGAGGAGAAAAAAAAACCTCCCAAGGCAGATTAGGAGTATTAATAATAAACCAATTCCTGATTTCTCCTTTCCAATATAAATAACATGGTAATAACATAAATAAAGTTGGGAGAGAAGAGGAAGAAAGCAAACCTTACACAGATCCTTAATACAATGTTATTATCGGGAAGGGAGGGGAATAATCAGAAAGAGAGCCCAAGTTGCCAAAATGCTACTAATGAAATAGACAACCATCATCAAGACCAAAGATTTCCTAACTTCTTTGGATTCCCCCCAATAGCAGGAAGCAACCTTGTACCAGGAACTCATTCCCATATTTCATTTTATGGCTGCTTTGTAATGACATTTATTTACTTATTTACCTATATTGACCTCTTCCTTAGTAACACTACCCATCACTATGTTAGCTATTAGCAGAAGTGTTAATGGTCCAGAAATGTACCAGAGGAAAATCAATATTATAAAAAGTGTCCATATGTTTCTCATTATCCTATAGTAGTAGTAACAACTTCCTTCTAGCACATTTCCCGAGGATTAATAACCAGACTGGTTAATAGCCTCATCTGTGCTTCGGGCCATCAGCAACTCCCAGCTAGTCAAGGAAATATCCAGCCATTGCTGCCATTCCAAATATAGTTTTCATCTAGGATAATTCTTGCAGGAATAAATGGGTGGTTGGAATTATGACCCAAGGCAAATGTTCCAAGCTTCCTATCCATCTTCAGGATTGCCAGCTAATGTTGATTGTTGTCATTTCACTCTTCAACAGATTAAAATAACCTTTGAGTGACCCAGACACAATGATTTTTGAGATGTTACTATTTTTCCCCTGTGGCAAAACATTTTAGAAGTGAAAAAAAAATCTGCACTCACTATTTGTTTTGTGTTTCTCATATATCCTTTAGTTATCCAATAACTATTAAATGATTCTCAGTTCCTGGAGGAAAGTGCAGAATAATCAGTAGAAAAGCTGCTTGTAGCGCAGGTGTGACATTTATTGAGTTTTCCTATTAAAGTAACAGTATGCTAAGAATAAGCAGAGAAAGAAAAAAGTATGTTTAGACCTCAGGCTCTGTACTTTACAACCATCTGCTGTCCTTCGTTCTTCCAGTTCCTGATCAAAATCCAGAACTTTCTGACATTGTTTCATTGAAACATTGTGAACTTAAATGTTGGTTATTTATTGATTTCTTTCAACCTATTTTCCAAGGATTTCAGAATGAAATGATGTAGATCATGGGTGTACAAAAACAGCAAAATTCTGTCTAATAGTTCCTCTTCTGCCATTATGCCTAGTTGGTGAGAAACAAGATTTAATACCTTGGAAAAGTAGAATCCATCTTTTGCAGAGAATCTGCCACAGAGTACAAATAGTCCTCAACTTACAAACCACAATTGAGCCCCAAATATATGTTGTTAATTGAGACATTTGTGAATTTTGTCCCATTTTATGTCTTTCTAGCCATAATTGTTAAGTGAACCATTAAGTGAACGTGGTTGTGAAAAATGGTCATAACTCACTTTTTCCAGTGGCGTTGTAACTTTGAACGGCCACTAAATGAAATGTTGTAAGTCATGGACTACCTGTATCTCTCTTTTATCCATCCATCCCCTTGTATTTTCTCCAGCCTCCAAAGTTAGTTTATTGAGTTAGTTTTTGTATTTATATAGCCATTTATCCTACAAAACAAGTGACTTGGGTTTTGTGATGAGGTACCAATGGAAGTCTTCTTATCCCGGAGATAATGTGTAGAGTCATCACTTTGTACGATTTTGTGTTCATTTTCCCCTCCTCCTAGCAGCTATCAGTAATAAGAGCAAGGATGCAAGAAATATATGACTAAAGGCTTAGACATTAGCTAATGCCCCCCCTCCCAAACTGATTAACAAATAGTTTTTATTTCCTATTCATTTAAATTTTATTATGTTTCTCATGCAGTTTACAAATTTGATATATCGCTCACTCATATGATATGGCTGTGCCATATATAAGAACAAATCTACAGTACAGTACAGTACAGATTGTATGGATTTGATTATACAATCATTCTCAATTAGTCAACTTCCCACGCTTTGTTAGATGGAGACTGATGCAATTTTTAAACACAAATTACCCCCGCAAAAAATTCCACTGTAACTATTAAGGCTGCAGATTTAGTACTAAACAGAAATTGTTTATATTCTTTACTCCAGAACTTGAGTGGTCAGTTGGATGGGTAGCTAAACCCAGGCATTATTGTCCCTTGGTCTACTCTGTGCATTGCCAGGTGCTATGATGTAGCTATAACAGCAACTTGCAATCATTATTTGTTTTCTTCTTTATATGGAATTCTCTCATTGTTCTTATACAACAGCAACAGAAAACTAAGTTTGTGACATTGCAAATATTGTGACCATCTCAAAGTCCTCCACTGAAATTTAAACTGGACATTTCAGCTGAGAGACAATAAATTAAACAGTAATTTTATGAGTTTGCATGTTTATTTGCTGCATAATAAATAGGTTGTACTTGTAAAATGCATGCATTTCATTCCTTAACAATTGTAAAATAGAAAGGCACTACAGCACTGGGTATTCTTTGAAGCACTGTTTTTCAAACTTGGCAACTTTAAAATATATGTATTTCAACTCCTTCTATTGCCAGCAAGATTTAGCAAAATGCCACGGTCAGGAAACTAATGATGGCTTTGAAGTTTTTCTACTTTTTGGGACAGACTAACATACAACAGAAGACATTAGAGATTCAGCAAAAAGATCTAGTAGAAGGTAGATACTTCTCTCCTTTGATGTAGTAGCAACTTAAATTATCACATTTTTTGCAGAGATCAATTGCATTGCTAATTAAAATCTGAAGCTTTATTTAAAGTGCTGTGCATGTACATAAAAAATAGAACTTTTATAATCAGAAATGAGTCAAAGTAAATATAACATTGTTTCTGAATTCTGCCCTTCCAAAAATAATTTTGATAGGCTTTTCTTTTCATCCTGAATTTTGTTACCTTTCTAAAAAGTTTATCCACCGAATTATTCATTTGCTTTTGCAGAACAATTTATGTCAGAAACAATCTATTTTATTACCATTTTGTGAATTGGCATTCAATATGTGCTTTGTAATTAGTTTTAATCCCCCTCCTGCAGATACATTTAACAAGCCATGTTCATTGCAAATCAAGTGTGATGAAAAGAAAATTAATAACTATTTTTTAAAAAACATGTATATAAATAGTAATGAATATACATATTGCATATGGCAAACTATAGAAGTATGCCTGTTCATTGCAAAAAACAAATAAGACATTACTATCACCAGAATATTTGGAAAAGACTCCTAGAGAATGTATTTTACACAGATTATTATTCAACAATTTACACAAAAATATTGGATGTGACACTGATGGGGAAAGTGAAAGTTCACTAAACAGATATGTATTTTAATACCTTTATATAATTTAAGGCTCAGAAAAAAAATTAACTCAGAAATAGCTCCTCATCACATTTCACGTGGAATATTTGAAGAAATTGTGAAATGAAAGCCAGCTTTCAACACATCCAATACCATATAGACTGGCCTTCAGGTATAATAAATTTGATTTTGGGACCAATAATTTAGAACTTAGAAAGCGTGTGTGAATGTGCGTTTGTGCAAAATAGCTCCCGAAAGTCTCTGGATTGTGAAAAACAAACAAATATGTAAATAACCCTGAACAGGTCATGGGATTAGTAAGAGCATAAAAACAGAAGGACAATACAGTTTGTTAAAACTTTGCCGAAGGCCAGGGCTGGAAAGAGATCTAAATAGTAAATTTGGCAACTATCAAGCTTCTCAAGTAGGTATTCCAGGAAATATTTGTCTTCCTTCTCTCTTCCTTATAGTGTTCACATTGTGTAACTCACAATACTTGTATATACTTGCTGTATATGAAAGAGTCTTTCTGGAGAATTTATCAAGGGTATTGTTTGTAACATCTGTTTGCTTTCTTACTCCATATCATCACGTACCAGCAACTTCAATTTTATCAGAACCTTCTACGTTTGTTCCATAGTTTCCAATATAACTCAGAAAAGCAAAATGGATCATCCATTGCAAACAAAGTGTCTGAATATTGCAAGGCCAGAAGGTGGAAGCAAAAGAATGACAAGCTTTGATTAAAATCAGATACTTGCATTCATAATAATTGCTCACATTGGTATGCTGAAGACATACCCCCACATTATTCTTTTACAGGTTAGCAATGTTATACAGAGTGCAGAAAAGGAATATGACAAAGAAATTGAAGTCATGAGATATGAAAAATAAAAGGAAACACTGCAAAAACAAGCTTACGCTAAAACTATTCACTATACCTCTCCATACCTTTCTAGCCTAACA
Organism: Laticauda colubrina; assembly: GCA_015471245.1. Taxonomy (NCBI): domain Eukaryota; kingdom Metazoa; phylum Chordata; class Lepidosauria; order Squamata; family Elapidae; genus Laticauda; species Laticauda colubrina. The sequence goes on from BLBF01000042.1 coordinate 459,050, forward strand.
AATCATCCCTGTCTCTGCTATGTTTAGACAACTTAATGCATTGCAAATTGTTCTTTAAGCTTCTCATCTCCCTCTCTTGTTCTAGACCTCATTAATAAATTTCTCAGTCTTGCTTTCCTTTTACTTCCTTTATTCTTTTTTTTCATATTTTGTTGTACAGCCCTTACTGATTCTGTTTAGGGTTCGGGTTAACATTAGGGTTGTCACTCATGTTTATATTTATTCATTACTCTTGTTTTATCCTATCTCCTCTTGTTTTACACACACGTTTAAGTGCCCCAAATCTACTGCATTCTTTCAAACTCTCACTTCTGTATAACGAAGTTGAAAGGATGCTCCTAAAGCCATTTCAGTTCTTTTGACATCCATTCCTCACTAAAGACCACAAACTGCTTTCGACCATCTTAATAATTCATTCATTTTCTTATCAGAATTACAAAATTAATTTACAAATTTTCAGATATATACTTCTTGTAGCACCATAGTATTTCTCTTTATTGAAACAAAGTGCATAGGTTAAATGAAAAACAAGTTTAAAATTATCTAAAGCCACTGTCACACTGCACCAACGGATGCAAAGAGGATGTAAAACAGACAAAAAAGCTTGCCATCCATTGGAAAATGCGATGTACTCACTGCCTCCATTTTGCTTCCTCTCTATCCGTCTAGCATCCGTTTATTGACATTTCATCCACTCAGAAAGTTTTGAGCTGCTCAAAACTTTTGCGTGGAAAATGTATCCAATTCGTCCATTCTGCATCCGCTACGCATCCACTACGCAACTGTTCTGCATCTGTTACGCATCCGCTATATCCGCTAGGCATCCGTTCCACATCCGCGCAACTCGCATCCGCTCGGACGCAGGGAGGAAGCGGAACGGACGCAGAACAGATGCAGAATGGATGCCTCGCGGATGCAGCATGGAAACAAAGCATATAAAATGGAAAAAACGTTCGCAAAGGGGACCTATCTCGGATATTAAGGATGTCTAGAGGATGCCTAGAGGATGCCTAGAGGATGCCTAGAGGATGCAAAGGGACACGTATACTGCCTATAAAAAGGGGGAGCAACTCGTCTGCATCTCACTTTCAGCCCAGCAGCCCAGCTGTGCAGACCTCTGCAGCCTTCATCTGACTCTTCCTCTTCCACAGAATCCAGTCATGTCAACCGTGGATCGTAACTCAGTCCTTTTGGCAGCCACCATCCTTCTGCAACAGTGCGAAGCCATCTACAGGCTCTGTGAACTCTACCATGGGAAGAAAAGGAGGCGGCCAAGAAGCATCTGGGTCCGAAGATGGATCGGGAGAAGAGCAGAGTACGGACTGTACAACAAGCTGATGGTGGAGCTCAGGAACGAAGACACTCGGGCATTCCAGAACTTCATGAGGATGCCTCCAGCCATGTTTGACAAAGTTGTGCAGCGGCTGGCACCTAGGTTGACCAAGGCAAACACCAACTTCCGGCCCAGCCTGGAACCTGGGCTCAAGGTGGCACTCACTCTGCGCCACCTGGCCTCAGGGACCACCTACAGGAGCATGCAGTATGGCTGGAGGGTGCCACACAACACCATCAGCATTGTGGTCAGAGAAGTGGTGCAGGCCATCATCGAAGAATACCTGCAGGAGCTCCTCCAGTGCCCCTCCACTGATGAAGGATGGAAGAAAGTTGCAGAGCAGTGGTATCAGAGGTGGAACTTCCCACACACCGTTGGAGCCATAGATGGCAAGCACGTGGCCTGCAAAGCACCGCCCAAGTCGGGCTCCACTTATTTCAATTACAAGGGCTTCTTCAGCATCGTCCTCTTTGCCATGGTCGATGCTGACAACAAGTTGATGTACATCGATTCTTCAGGCAGCGGCTCATGTTCAGATGCCCAGGTATACAACGCCAGTGACCTCAAGGAGGGGCTTGAAGGCAACCTCATCATGGGCTTTCCAGATCCAGACCCCCTGCCCAACGACACGCAAGATGTGCCCTACTTCATCGTGGGGGATGACGCCTTCTCCCTCACAACCTACCTCATGAAGCCCTACACTTCCAGATGCCTCACCTGTGAAGAGAGGATCTTCAACTACAGGCTGTCCAGGGCAAGGTGGGTGGTGGAGAATGCCTTTGGCATCCTGGCCAACAGGTTCCAGGTACTTCTCGCCACCATGCGGCTTCGCCCAGAGACCGTGAGGAGAATCGTGGAAGCT